>APFE031169570.1:124755-140145 GCA_000404065.3 Pinus taeda
TTCTAGAAATTGAAGAGGAAGGAAAAACCATATTGGAACCTGGAGCAGTCACAGAAACAAGAACCCTACAGCTATGAAATCAATCAATTTTAGAGTATCTCATCAAGTGGAAGAATTTACCCACTGGAGATTCCACATGGGAGGACAATAATTTTATACATAAGCACCAAGAACTAATCAAGCGTTGAGGACAACACTTTTTAAAGGAGAGGGGCATGTTAGGCCCCTATAATACTAGTGTAACCCCTTATTGTTATTAGTACAACCCACTTATTATATTGATGTACCCATGTAGTGCCCATATTGTTACTATTGTGCCCCATAGAAGCCCACATGTTATTATTGCCCTTACATTATTATTGTTATGTAGGCTCTGAGTATGTTATGACCCCTTAGACTCCTATATATAGAGAGGAGGTACTTTCATTTGAATCATCCAAGAATTGTTCATTTATGTAATGTAAAGGAGGTTGCCCCCTCAAAGAGGTTGAATTCTAAGGCGTTGATCTATCCTTTCTATCTTTTCTTGAGCTGGTTTCATAACACAAAAGCTGAAGGAGGCGAATGAGGGAAACTTGAAGAGAGTTATAAAAGTGAAAACGAGAGTGGAGCACTGAAATTCGTTGGCTGAAAATGACTGAAATTCAAAACAGAGGGAAAATAAGCTTTGCGGAAAAACAAGAATAGAAGGGACTAAACTATAACTAAGCTAACAACAAAATAAAAAGAATTCTAACCTACGTAGGAGGTAACCATCATGTGGTGGCTACTGGAAGTATCTCTTAAGATGTTGCCCATTAATAGGGAGTTTTTCAGTTTCTTCCTGTAATGTTTTCAATTTGTAAGTTCCCTGACCAATTTTTTCCTCAACTTGGAATGGGCCCAGCCATAAGTGTTGGAATTTCATGTGTTTACCTTTTGGCTCATTCAACTTGTCCCATTTCAGGACTAGCTCTTCGACTTGGTAATCTTTATCTCCTGCCAGATGGTGATCAAACCATCTCTTCACAATCATTTGGTGATTTCTAAATTTAGTTCTGGCTTTATCTCTCAATTCCTCCAACCTCACCAGTTGGTTGATCCTTTCTTTAAGTAAGGCTGAAGGGGTCTCTCTTGAGGCTTGGGAGAGCTGTAAAGAGGGAAGGGTAACGTTGGCTTCCTATCCATAGATGAGGAAGTATGGGGAGTTTCCTAATGCTACTTTTGGGGTGGCCCTATCGGCCCAAAGGGAATTTGTTACAAAATTGTGCCAATTCCTCTAGTTGTTGGCGACAGATTTATGGATTATGTGGATGAGGTTTTTATTTGAGGACTCTGCAACTCCATTTCCATGGGGGTAATAGTTTGATGCCTACTTTATGTGAATTGATTTATCAATAGAAAATTTAGTCAATTTCAGTGATGAAAAGTAAGAAACATTGTCAAATATGAGAGTGTCAGGGATGCCAAACCTGTTGATAATAAATTTCTCAATAAATGATATTACCTCGTCTTCCTTTACCTTCCGAAGTGGGATGGCTTTGGTCCATCTGGTGAAGTAGTCGGTTGCCGTGAGTATATACTTATGGTGCTGTGAAGAGTTCAGAGTGATCTCGCCTATGACATCTAGGCTTCGTTGCTGGAATGGGCGATAAATCATAATGGGCTTAAGGGGAACCACTGGCTTTCTTTCTCGTCCTACAACAGTTCGACATACCTTGCATTACCAAGCATAGGCATGCAAGTCTCTGAACACTATGGGCCAATAAGTAGTGGTCTCTCTACCATAGTGACTACCTACTGGGCAGTCATGCATTTCCTTCAGGACATGATCGGCATTATCCTTTTCCAAACACCTTAGCCAGATTCCATCATAATTTTTTCTGTATAGTGTGTCTTTGGCTAAGTGATATTGATTAGATTTCAATATGAGCACTCTCCTTCATGATGCATCCATGTGTTCAGGACATGATCCGCATGTTAGATAAAAGTGTATGTCATAATACCATGAATCATGATCCAAAAGGGCTTCCAACATTTCGCGCTCACACATTAGCGTCTCATTGATCCATATGGGCTCCTCCCTGAATTCTACTTGTGCATTCTGCATGCTCTGCACTTCTGGTTCTTTGGATGCCCCTTCTTTACCCGCCAAGGCTTCTGCTACTAGCCTACATAATCCCTACCCTCGAGCTATCTTCGCTGGCTTAATCTCGAGATCGAATTCTTGAAGTGTGGTTATCCAATACCATCTTTGTTCACCCTTTTCTTTCTACAGGAAGAAGGCTCTTACAACAATATGGGGAACGATTACTTTAGTCCTGACCTTTAATAGATAAGGTCGGAAGTGTTTTACGGCTTTAAAAACCACAACGCCTTCTTTCTCCACATCTGGGTAGTTCAGTTCTACTCCTTAAAGATTAGAGCTCATATAAGAAATAGAGACTTTGCTGCCATCATCATTGTTTTGAGTGAGGATTACGGCATATGAAACATCAGAAGCAAAAGTGCACAGGAGAATTCCTTGTCAGAATTGGGGCTGACCAATGCAGGAGCTTCTGTGATGGTCTCCTTAATTCACTGAAACAATTTCTTAGATTCATTGCTCCACTTATACACAACATATTTCTTCATCACTAGCTGCATGGGATGCACTATTTCTGCGAACCCTGGGACAAATTTGTTGGCATTATGGCTAAAGTGTTGTCCTTGAGGGCAACCCATTCAGGTGATAGATCACAGTACTTCAAGTCAGTAGCAGAGATTGATGATTAGCTATCAAATATTGAAGAAAATAAGGGGTACGCAGGTACACCTTACATAAGGTGCGTACACACAGGTCGGTGTTACATAAAGTGCGTACATACCCGCAGTTATCCCGTTCAGGAGGTGCGTACCCCCAGTGCACACATTTCAAGGCAAAGAAAAGCACACGTGGGGTTTCTTATGTTTTACACTTGTTTTTTAGCTGACGGTTTTGTGTTATTATGGTGTCAGCCCGTGGTATTAATCCATGATTTAAGGAAGAGCTTTACTATATAAATCAAAGGAGATCATTTAGCTTAAGCATGTTTTTGGTTGAATATCTTATGAGGGCAAGATCTGGTCTAGATCTAAATAAGGTGAATCTACTGATGGATTAAGATCTCTTCAGCGCATGTTCAGATCTGTAGATCTGACTGTCTGGGTTCTTTCTGAAGGCTTGAAATCATCTATGCCCGAAGGTACACAGGTACAGTGACAGAAAAGTGCGTACATACACAAGAACGAAGCGCTTCAGGTGCGCCCATACGCAGGCACAGAAGGGTTTGATGTGCACCGGTATGCAGGTACATAAGGGTTGCAGCTGCGCCCGTACGCAGGCACAGAAGGGTCTCAGGTGCGCCGGTACGCAGGTACAAAAGGGTTGTAGGTGCGCCCGTACGCAGGCATAGAAGGGTTTCAGGTGTGGAGAACTGCAGGCAGTTCAATGGACTCAGAGCAAGGTACGTAGGCTAGCAGTTGAGCAGGATGCGTACGTAAGTAGGCGAGCAGTTGAGTAGGGTGCGTACTATAAGCAGGCAAGCAATTGAGCAGGGTGAGTACTGTAAGCAGGCAAGCAGTTGAGCAGGGTGCTTACGTAAGCAGGCGAGCAGTTGAGCAGGGTGCTTACTTCTCTTAAAATCTTTCTTTATCATTGTTGTGTTCTGGGTTTGGTCCTATTATTGTTTATCTGGTTACTACAGTTCACTGGGTGATTCTCTTATACTTGATGATCATTTGATGCTTATGGATCCAGTTTGAAAATTTATGAAAAGTGGTCCTTCTAAGAAAAGAAGTAGGGGCTTGTAGCTCCCTTCCAGGAGAAACTGGAAAACGAGAGAGAGTTGTAGCTCTCTGCAGGTTGTAGCCTGAGTACTGGTAAAGGACTGCACCAATACAAAACCATTGTAAAAGGAGTTTCTAATTTGAAAGAAGATAGAGACATATTGCAGTAGGTGGTTTTCACCCACATTGGGTTTCCACCTTACATCTTGTGTTATTTGGTGTGACTATCTGTTTTCTTTGTTCATGCTTTATTTTATGGTACTGACATGCAAAACTAATTCAAAGAACAAATAAGGAAGATTTATTAAAAGAAGTAGATAATACTGATTCACCCCCCCTCTCAGTATTATTTCCAACATGCTCCTAATTTGTTTACTGACCCATCAAACTCTAAGTACCATAAGATTTCTTGGTCATGAATAACCTTAATAGTTTTGCAAGCTTGTTCAGTAGGAAGGTTTGGCTTTTGTAACTCATGTGATATGTCATTCTGATTTGTTGAATCAATCACACAAAAACCTTTTTTATCTAAAGAACTTGATTGTTCATTCATGCTTTCTGTTTGTGTTGTTCTCAGGAGCTTGACATCAGTTTTGGGACACATGTCAGCATTGTATAAGATAAATGAATCCATGTCAGAGTGAAGGGAATAGATGGGGAAGTTCTGTGGCTTTTCTTGATTGCTAACCACATATTTCATCAATGTTTCTCGGTATAATCTCTTTGGCTAGCCAAAGACTAAAATTGTGGCATAGGACATTTCTAGCTACAAAGATCCCTGGAGTTTGGCACCCCAAGATCTGGACAAAATCATACCATACTTAGGTGGAATGTCAGCTACCACCACATCCATCAAGATTGTCTTAGCTGGATATTGGACTAAAGAAACCCAAAGATCTTTGATTAGGCCTAAGCACCTGACCTGACTGGAATCAAATGAAAACAAGTCCTTATAAGGTCTAGTGATGTCTAGATCTAGCTTTTCCATCACAGACTTGGGCATTAGATTATGGGAAGCTCCTGAGTCAAACATTGCATTGCTCCTGAGTCAAAAAATAGTTCTGGTTGATCATCCAAAACATTGACTGCATCCCTATTCTCTGATATTTGCAGCGACCTATTGATTTGCTGTCTATAAACTTCATGTTTGGCCAATTCAGAGAGGGGAATTGCAATTTTCAGCTTGCCAATTTCTATTTCTAAGTTAAAAGGTTTTTCTATCTGATTTTTTACATTTAGGGCAGCAAGCTTCTCTTTCTCAGCTGAGCTTTCTTTGACTTTCTCTTGGTTATGGATACGGTTATCAAGTACATCTGATTTGTCATTATTTACTGGAGGGTTATTCAAATCTTTCGTTGAAGAATGGGGTGTGAATGAATTGTTCCTTGAAGGCTGTAAGTCTGATATATCCTCCACAGTGACTTTCTTTTGTTGGGTTTTATCAGAGGATTCTGTTGAGACAACTTTATCCTTTGTTTTCTTCAGCTGTTTTGTATCTTTCAGATTGGTAGGCTGAGGCAGATCTATGGTTCTGCTTCTCAATTTTTACTGTTTATGAACCTCATAGACTGCTGCATCATAGCCTTCTCTAAAATCAAATGACTCTCTAGATTTGGTTTGGAATTGATTAAATTCATGGGCCTTTTGGTTATCTTGAGTTAGAAAAAGTTATTGTTCGCTATCTAGGCCCATTAAGTTAATGTGAGGATCCTCTGTCGGTTCACTTGAGGTTGAGGCTTCTGTGTAATTCTCTTGAAATGGAGGCCTGATATTCTGATCAGGTCCAGTCCTTCCCATAGTAGGGTTTTGGACTTTTCTAAAGTTTGGAGTCCTAGTAGAGTTACTTGGTTTCCCTTTCCAGGATGATTTGCTTTCAATGGTCTCTACCCGGTCTCCCAATCTATCCATTCCTTTGATGACTACATCAAGTTTTTGCTCAAATGCTGAAGGTTCTTCTTTGAATGTTGTTCTTCTTTCAGTTCTAGCTCAGTTTCTTTTGGCAATCAGGTTTTCCTCTACACTAACAGCTACATTCTGCATGTCTGCTAAGCTTGGAGGGGATCTTTCCCTTAACTGATATGCCATGTCTGAGTCAAATCCATCAGGGAATTTGATCAAGGCTAAGTCAGGTGGGGGTCTAAGGTTCTAAGGAATGGCATTGTATGCATTGTTAAATCTAGCACAATAATCTTGGACAGTCTCTTTTGGACCCCTTTTTAAATTGTCATACTCAGTTAATATATGTAAAGGGTCTTTCTTATTTTCCCATATATTTAAGAAGACGTGAAATAAGGCCTCAGGATCAACTATAGAATTTTCAATAAGAGACCTAAACCAGGTCCTTACATCACCAGTTAGACTTTGAACAAAGATCTTCATGCTTACTCCATCATCATCAATTTCATAGCTTTCAAAATAGTCCTGCATCTTCTTGGTGTGCATTTGGGCTGTATAGGAACCAACACCATCAAAATAAGTGATCTTACTTTGATAATCCTGAGGCATAGCCCCTGGATTTGTAGGTAACTATAAAGGAGCATATCGTTTTGTCATAGTTACGGGGATAAATGGGACAACAGGAAGAAATGGGACAACTGGAACAACAGGGACGATATCAAATATGTGTGTAGTAGATGGGGGCGTAGGGAATGTGCCTTGAGAAGTGGATGAAGAACTAGGGGAGGAAGGGGCAGTATGAGGACGAACTGAAGCTTTAGCAGGGGTTGGAATATAGCTTTGCTGAACTGTTTCAAGACATGAATCAGCAAAGTGTTCTTGTTGCTCTTGTTTCCTAAGGATCTTAGGAATTAGATTGGGATTTTAAAAAACAGCTGGAGGATCTGAGTAAGGATTTGACCTTGCGTAATGATTTTTCTTCTTTGGAGCCAGATTCTAGATTTGTTTTTGGTGTTTTTCTGAGAATGTTTTCAATCACAAGAGACTCTTTTGAAACATAGGAAGCTTGAAATCTCCTTTGACTATGTTGAAACAAGGAAAATGATTTTGTCCGTAGTGGAGTCGCCAATGATGTTATCACTCAGGTTGTTCCCTGCTTCCTGTAGGGAATATGGCTGAGGTAACCACTAACCAATCTTTTAGCTGCAGGTCCTAGCCTACCTGCAACCAGAGAGGGCTCTCTCTTTGTAATTTAGCTTTGTTTTGAAGTTTTTAGGCTAGTTATGATAAACAAGGTTTGGTTTTAAGTTTGTCGGATGGTGATATCAAACAGAACTGGGATGCAAGTATATAACTGTTTTTTCCATTGGGCAATGGAGTCACTAAGAGTGTAATTATTGAAAGGGCTTCTTGGTGAAAAGGTAGTACCACAGAGCAGGATAGGTAGGCTAGGAACAACTTTCAAATCTGGTAATGATGGAATGAAGTCAAGGAATGAAAGGCAATCAAGAATCTTTCACTATATTGACAGAGGGAAAATGGATGAATATTTTGCAGGAGAAATTAAGAATTCCTAAACAGTATTCAAAATGAGAGAACTAGTGCAAACATGAGCAGTTATGAATTCTTATTTATGACTAATCCTGAAGAAAACATAATAAATAGCATAGATTGAACATAAGGTGCATTCAAACAAATCTTATGCTATTCTTCTTCTCTGTTACCAAGATCATGAAACATAGATGAGATTTACAAAATAGAAAACATAAGACACAGTTTAGTATAACTTATTGTTCGATAGCATGACACAGGAATTCTGTAGCAAGTCCCAGAAAATCCAATCCACCTTCAAATCATTCAAACACAGTGAACTTCAACAGCCATTTGTATTAACATGGTCTGATACGTTACAGCGCAGTTCAGAACGAAGAAATCATCAACCACAATACATATATTTTACAAGTATATATACGAGTTTTTACAAAATATCCCATAGGGAAATATCTGGACATCAATGTATCCATCTACTTCTAACATAATTAATAACGATTTGTAGAAAAATTGCGTAGCAATATTGAGGAATTAAAAGCTCGTTACTCATCGTGGCAGGTGTCCTGCATGCTGTTGACCTTTTGGCTCTGTCTGTCGGTGGGTGACCGCTTCCTTGAAATGTTGTCCTGTAGTGCTGTTCTTTGACACCTGTTATGTGCTTTTGAATATTAGCACAAATTTCACCTCATGTTAGTTTGAATTTTATGGTAGCTAAGCTACATCATACAATTTCCTCATGTAGTCCATAAATGAGAAGAGATTCAAACCACTTTAAAAATATGAAGCAGACTTTTCCACCAATCCTCAGTTGGCAATTGATGTTTTCTTAACTTGTATAATGTTTCATCAGCTTCAGTGTAGGTATAATAATTCGGCCAAACTGGAAAAAGGTGTGCTACTTCATGCTCTATGTAAAACAAATCCTCCAGCTTGTCATATAAACTCTGCCCTGTGGGAGGGACTGCTTCTTTTGTGCTGCTGGATGATGTTGTGATTTGATTTTGTATGAAGGTACTTAGCCTGTTTGCATACTGTTCCTGCTTTAATAGCCTTCCAGCACTAGTAACCAGGTTGGGTCTGTCTCAAAGCATTTACCTATATCTGCATTTCCTAGCACTTCCTTTCTATAGTCTGGACAAAACTCCTCATGATCAGCACCTTCTTGACTCTTACTATAGTCTTTGTCATGTTCTGGATGTTTAGTGCTGCTAGCTGGTCACCAGTACTAGTATTCAAAAAGTGAATCAATCAAGAAGATTGCTCAGGCTTATTCGCTAGTAATGTTTTGGCTTTATGAGTTTCATGCTGAGCTACAGCTATCAATTCTATTTGGTCAAACTTGGTTTGTATTCTTGTCCATTGTTCAGCAAGAGATTGACCAATCTTATTCCACAAAATTGTTTTTATCTCAGTCAAGGTCCTATGGAGAGTGAGGTCTTTCTCCAAGGCTTTTATCTTATTTTCCAGGGACTTTACTTCCCTGGTTTTCTCAGCAACTTTCATTTTTGACTTATCATAACTAGCCTCAATATTGGCTAGCTTTTCTTTTGTTTCCTTCATCTCTGCCATTTGCAATTCAAGAGCCTTAATCTCTTTCATCATGGCCTCGACGCTCAAGCTGGCCTCTTGCACTGCTACTGTTGTTGGATTTGCTGAAGTCGATGCACCTGCTGCTGAAGTTGAACCTAGGGGAGGTGCTGCTGAAGTAACTGTTGTTGAAGGAGCTGTAATTGTTGGAGCTGGTACTATTGGAGTAGTTTGGGATGGTTGAGGAGCCAACTCTGGTTGTTTCCCTCGTTGAGCTTCCTCCAATGCTTTCTCTGTTTCCATTATCCTTTCATTCATCCTCATAAGTAGACTTACCACATCTTCTACTTCTTGTTTTTGTGCTACTTCTGCAGTTTGAGGATGTATGGTGACTGGCAGCTTCATTTCTTTTCTTAATGCTGCTATGTATTCCTCCTTTTTTCTAATCAAGACCTGTGTGCCTTTCGGATCTTTGGGATCATGTCCCAACTCTATGATGATCTCGTCCAAGGATTTTATCCTATTATCCTTGGCCAATGATGATGCCTTTTCCAGCTCTAACTGGGCAGAAGTATTGTATAGAGAGTTCTGAAATATGTGGGCTAATAGAGCCTTGTCTGCCAATTTACAATAAACCAGTTCTCCTGTCTGCTTATGTAATTCAATCTGTTCTACAGGATGAATATCTTTTGCTAATACCTCCAGATTGGTTCTAATGTAATCTTCAGCTGACTGTGGCTGTTGTGTAGTAGGCCTGAAGTGACTGAGTGTCATCTTCCCTGCTTCTATATCATAGGCTTCCATTAGCCTTTGTTGATTTGTCAAAGCCATTCTCATTAATTGGTTGTAAAGCTGAAACCTTATAGTCTCATTTCTAGCTTTAATCTCTATGAATGCCTTCTTTATATCTGAGCCCCTTTGGGCTTGCTATTGGGAGGATGAAACCTCCCCACCTGGTTGTTTCTCTTGCTCCTGCTAAAAGGAGCTGGCCAATGTTTCCAAGATAGGAGGGATCTGCTGCTCAGAAGTCCCCTCACCCCTGATGTTTCCTATGGTCTCTTCAGTTATTTCCTCCTCGGCATAGGGGTTTAGCCTCTGCCTTTTTTCTCCTTGCTGGTCCGTGGATGTCCCTGTGAGTGTCTCATCTGTTCCATCCCTCTTTTTACCTCTTTCCTCATTGTGAGGAGTTTGTAGCACAGGGATTTCTGGTGCTTTTGTTTGTGTTAAAAGGCTTTGCTCTTGTCCCTTTTCTGGATTTGAGGATGGCCGCTCCTCCATTGTGCTTTGCTATTCAGAATGTTCAATTTCTTTGCCCTTTTCTGCAGATGATATGGCCTCTTTAGCAGGCTTCCTTGAAGTAGCAGTTGATGTGCTTGCTCCCACTAGTTGAGGCTGTGTGAAGGTGACCTGTACAACATAATCCAGGTCAATTCTTTTCTCAATTTCTTTCATGCCTCTCTCTAATTTTTCTTCTTTAGTGAGCTCTTCATCATCCGAGGTGCCCTCTACCCATTCTGGTTGATTGGCATATTGTTCAACATGGGGGAGTAGCTGGTGCACATATCCTGAAAGCCTATGTTTGATTCTTCTAAGGCTTATGAAGTGTTCAGGGTCATATGGTGGCCAGTAGAAGCTCTGTTTTTGCATGAGTTCTTGTCCTAGCATGTTGTCTGCATATTTCCATGCTTCTTCCCTTTTGTTGAGAACAAACGGACCCAACTGGTGTCTTATTTTAGGTTGTGCCTTCTTGTTTTTCCCATGGAAATGGGTCAAGTTTGCACTACTGAATTTCCCGAAATATTCCAAGGAAAAAAGTCTCATTGGGACATGTCTTGGCAGCTTATAGGGAGACAACTCAACCCATAAATTCTGATTACTGTGTGGTTTTGGTAGAAGTACCAATGACGAATGCTGTAGCCTTTAGAAAGATGCAAGATCCTTTTCATTTCAACAGTAAGCCTAGTAGGAGGAGTCACCATTAATAGGCAAGTAGCAGGGTAAATGAATAGGTCAATAAACTCACAATATGTGTATGGAGAATGGTGGACTTCATGGAAAATTGAGGTCCAATAAACGACCGATCTCCTCTCTCCCTTTGGGTCTAATATCCTGATAGGAACCTTGAAACTATCTGGGTGATAGTAGAGCAACAAGTGGTATGTATAAGAAGTGTATTTAAACAATCTTTCTCTCTCCATCATCATGAATTGTTCATGTAGCTTGTTTGATATGAATGTGGCATAGTCATACATGATAGCAGGGGGCTGCCCTGGGGTGAATATGGTTAGGAGAAAGAATACAGTCTCATCCACAAATTCTCCTGTTTTGCATCCTAAGATGTATGAAATCATGTCCACCATGAGCTTGCCTGTTTCATTAAATGAAACTTGATGATAGGGAGGAGGATGATCATATTGGCACTCTGGCTTCATAAATAGCTGACTAACTCTTGATATTTCTGCTTTGGAGAGCCTTGCACCCTCATCCACCAAGAGTTTCATTGTGAGGGGAACCAGAGTCTGAGGAGGCTCAAAGTTCATCATTTCATTTATAGCTTGAGGAGTGATATAGAGGAGCACAGACCTATTTGGACTGAGAATTGCCCTCAGAGTGGGTTCATAGTGTGCATGGCATATGTGGATGAAATCAGGTAGCACATTGACTTCTGCAAGGTAATAGATGGGCATGCTGGATTTCCAAATCCCTAAAATATTAGTGTTATTCCTGTGATTGTGTTTAAATTGGCCCACAGCTTTGAGGTGAGAAGTAAGGCCCATCATATCTCTGATCTGAAAGTATCTGTCTGCTAATGATAGCGACTCTAAGTCCATATGTGGAGCATTTAAAGGAGCAATGTTCAAAGCTACTAGAGTCTCCATATCTGATAGTGCTGCTATGGATGGCAATGTAGGTGTCAAATAGAAATAGGAAGTGGAATTTAATCTCAGAATATATTGACAGCAGTATGAAAACTGACTCTCTTTCCCAAACCAATTTCTGTGTATTCAGTTTATGATGAATAACAAATTTACAACACTTTGACTGGGTTTTTGACATAAAATTGTTGAATTACAGGCTCTGTAGGAAGAACTTCGAGAGGATTTGTATTGAATTTTGCCCAAGGGGGCAAGTCTGCAAAGGAAACGGGAAACTGAGGGTTCCCCTTTAAGAAAATAAGTTTGCAATTAATCGGAACAGGGCGCTTGGCTAATTTAACTCAAAGTTTAAGAAATTTGTGGAGTTTGTGAGTGAATATAGACAAATAGAGTGTAGGAATGGCTTGTTTTCATAGGAGATTAGTTGAAATTTGCAGGTTTATTGTGAATTACCAACTTGAATGAGAAATTTCAGACAGGAAAGGATTGGTAGGAGTGAAAATGGAGATCAAATGCAGGTACCTTCGGCAATTTTGAACAGAGAAGAGAAAAAATAGGGCATTCGGGTGAAATGCGGATAAATACCTCTTTACAGGGTGCTGAGGGCACTTGACAGGTATAGGTTGAGCTGCGAAGCACAGCTGCGGAGTAGAATTGCAGGTTGACAGGCTGTAGAAGCTCAGGGAGTGAAAATAGCGGAAAAACGCATGCACGTCGTTTACACAGTGAAAAACAGAAATAAACCAAAAATAGTCATTTTCACGACTTTTAACCAAATTTTGGAAATTTGGCGTTTTTTGGCGCTTTCCTCGGATGACGTCATCATGACATATTTTTTGTCAGTTAGCGGGTATGGAAGATGACATGGCGGGTGACGTAGATGTTGACGTCATCATGACACGGTGGTAGGGTGATGACGTCAGCGGGTGACATGGCGCAGGTACAGCACAGTGGCAGGCGACGTGGTAGCATCGTCAAGCAGTGATGTAGGCAAGTGGGGAGGGTGGTAAGTGGTTTGCGTTGGACCGATTTTGGTACGGGAGTGGTATGTGTCAGGGGCGGCCCGATGCAGTAGGAGGCTGACAGTTGTCCCGGTGTACGACGGTGAAACTGTCGACCATCGGGTACTATCGTACCGCTACGAAGGGGCGCCTGATATTCATTAGGGCCGTCGGATCTAGGAGGGCCGATCCTACGGTGGACGGGACGGCAAAGTGATCGGGGTTTAATAGAAATGCGCTTCCGATAAACGTTAATTATTTGCGGTCTCGGGTGGGTTTTGGACTTTAGGTTAATGATTAATGTGTTTTGGCATGGGAGTATAGTTATTCGTTCAACCAAGTGTTTAAACGAAATCCATAATAATGTGTATGAGCGGAGGGTAATGGTATGGTTTTATGTGTGGGGGGGTTTAATATGGTTATTTATTTAACCGGGAGTTAAATAAATCCCAAGGGTGGCAAACGCGAAGGGGCTAACAATGGGTCCCAAATGGACCTAAGGTTTCTCGACTTGTGTTTATATAGCTATAGTTGCCATGGGGATGAATATTTGGTGTTTTTTGGGGTTTTTTTATATAGTTTCTTGTAGAATAGGGGTAGAGGAAATGCTTTAGGGAGCTAGATAATAGGGTTAGATGTTAATATGGAATAAAAAGGAAATGAATGTATGCTAAGTTTATAGAATGGAAACTTAAGCATAGGGAAATGAATGGATTGTGTAAAGATTAATTTTACACAAGAAATGTGGCTTCTTTTCACTAAGTCAACTCAGACGTAAACTTGGTTTTTAACAAGATTGGAGTGAAAATGGACTTTTTGGGTAGATCCCGAGGTCCTTGAGGGGATGTTAGTGAATGATTTCTGAGGAAATGTAAGGGGAAGTTAGTCATGCTTCCTTGTTGTACCACCAAACAACTGCCATGGTGCCAATTCCATAAGTGAGATAAGTATTTCTTGACAAGACCACAAGTGATTACCAATCTGCTTCTGCAACCTCAAAATACCTACTCAACCTGATACACCTAACATTTTTTCTTCCTTTGCATTGGGTGCACTTGAATTGGAAAACCCTGATTGTCCCTTTTTCTTTTGACTACCCTCCTATCTAAATGTACCCTTATCTCTTCCAAGGGCCCTGATTAAGTAGTTGGGCTCCTTAAATTCTCTACCTACCTAGCCATCTGCCAAGCTTGTACTGTTTGGACAGGTATTGCTTTCTTTATTCTACAACAACAATTTAAACATGGCATGGTCCAGATTGAACTTTTGGGCCATCCATCAAATGAAATGAGTAGTAGTACCTCCACATGGTAATCTTGCAAAATAAGATAGCAATGGCATTTTAACTAGCCACTTTCATGGTCTTTGGTTTGGGGTTCATTTTCATTATTTTTTTTGACCAATTGATTTTCTTTCCTTTTGATTATTCTTTTAAGGCATACCCTCTTTTCATCTTTTAACTTTCTTTGCCTGTATACAAAATGTGGAACCTCTGCAGCTTGCAGGGATGAACATATTTAGCACTTCCACTGTCAATCATGAAAAATGAAACCTATTGGTATAGGAATCTAATAGTGTGAATGAATACCATGGGTGGATTTCACTTACAATACCATGGATAGATTCCATGAGTGGATAAATACCATGGGAGGATGAATACCGAGGGTGGATGCCACAATACCATGCATGGATGCCACTTGAAATACCATGGGAAAATTTGATGGGTGGATAGATAACATGGGTGGTTTAATACCATGGGTGGATTCTACTTACAATACCATGGATAAATTCCATGGGTGGATGAATACCATGGGTGGATGTCATTTTCCATTCAGATCAATGTGGTTCACAATTTTTTTATGTTATGGATATCTTTATATGGGAAGAATATATAGATACAATTAGAGAAAGGAAATAGTGGATTGTAAATCTCATTTAGAACTACATATATGAATCAAACAGACTTAATTTCTAGGTTCACATACATGGTGTCATCATACAAAAGAGTGGCTTCGAATATAATGAATTGATGCTCACTTACATGATACGATGGTTGAACAACAACAATGTCTAAGGGGCTCGGTTGTTGCTGTAATATGGAGGAATGATTATGTGGATCATCCCTAGAGTGATTTGGAGATCTATAGGACTCTACATGCTCCTCTAAATGGTGAAGAATAATGGTTCTAGATTCAACACTACTAGATGTACTAGGAGGCTTGGGAAGAATCGCTTCCCCTA
The DNA here is from genome assembly GCA_000404065.3 of Pinus taeda. Taxonomy (NCBI): domain Eukaryota; kingdom Viridiplantae; phylum Streptophyta; class Pinopsida; order Pinales; family Pinaceae; genus Pinus; species Pinus taeda. The sequence goes on from APFE031169570.1 coordinate 139,634, forward strand.
GACTCACAAAGATGAATGCCCCCATACCCAAACATTGGGTGTCAATGTAATGGCCATAAGGTGGATGTTGATGGAATTTGTGGGTTCGAGGTAAGGGGTAGTTAAACCAATAGACTTCACCATGGATGAAGTCTTTGGATGCCATATCATATTGGTCATGGGTTTGTTGTGGAAGGAAGTATGCACAATGGTTCATATCATCCGAAGGATAATCAAGGGTGTTCATGGCTTCCATGATGTCATCATCATAATGAAATATGGGGAGCCTAGAGGAATAGAGACCACATGATGTAGAGGAACTACCTGAGGCATCTTCATGAGAGATAAAGTTCACATACACATAGTCAAGGTTGAGAGACATGTGACTAGTATATGGAATATCTACCAATGTTGAGACTGAAGTGTTCATCGAAGAAGGTTCAAGAAAATAATAGGAGACATCAAGGGAGTTCCAATGCATCGATATCATGAATGATGATAGGTAGAGAATAGGGGCAGTACAAAGCACTTGA
>APFE031169575.1:13367-33126 GCA_000404065.3 Pinus taeda
AAATGTAACATTGTTAGATAAATGTAACATTGATATAATATTACATTAATAGCTGACTATGGTCAACATTCTTCAACTTCAATCAACCTCGTCAACCATGACCAAAGTCATCAATCATATTCAACCATGGTCAATGAATCCAATCCACAAATGTTAATTGTTAACTAGCACACCATATTTACTAATGTGGTTGGTGGTTGGTATACGTCGATCAATGGCATTTTCCACCTTTTATATACTAATCAGTGTATGAAAATGACATTGGTCGACATACATCAACCACATTAATAAATGTAGTTGTGCTAATTATATTTGTTTACTTTATTAGTTGGAATGAGTATAGATGTAAGCATTAGTCAGTACAAAATGCTTATGTCATTTTCTATCTCTCAATCTTTAGTGAAATTTTCGCCCTTCGTGCATGTAGTCCACATGTTGTTTGGGTTTCAAATAGTGCCTTTCAAGTCTAAAATTTAGCATCTCTTTTATTTGTAAAATAGAAATTCAATAAGTATGTTTTGAATATCTATTCTGTGAAATATAAAAAAATATTTTTTTAATTAAAAATTGTAATAGATTTTCTTTTGCATTATATATGAATAATAATGAAAAGACATATCTTGAAATATAAATTACTTAAATGATACTAAAAATATATAATTATAAAATAATCAAGGAAAAACCATTATTTAAATAAAATGCAAAAAGTTTATAATTTAAACTTTGCTAAATAAGATAAAATTTTGTCTTAATTTATTTGGATTGAGAAAAAATCTTTATTTAGTAACATATTATGAAAGCATTTTAATTATAATTTGTCCTTTAATTAATTAGATTCATTGAAGTTTTGATGTGATGTGATGTTTTTGTTTTTTTTTTCAATTATATTTAATTAAGATTAATTATATATAAATAAATGTAAATATAATGAAAATAAATAATTGTCATATTTTTATCTTTTAAATAAAAATAATAAATTTTATAATGATTTCACATCTTTTTTTATTTGTGTGTTCATATGATTTAAAATTTGAAAGTCAAAATTTGTATTAAGTTAGTTATATATATATTGACAAAAAAATTTAAAGAATTAAAATATTTTTAAATATAATACTATATATATATATATATATATATATATATATTATATTTTTATATAACTATTTATAAATAGATAAATTTATCTGATTAAGAGATAAGCTTGGTTTTGAGTAGAAGGTGCAAGGACAAGAGTCTAAGTTTTGGTCCATGGAGTTATTTTTGGCTTTTTTTAATCTTATTGGAAGGGACATTATGGAGGTGGTCGAGGAATCTAGGAGGAGGGGGTATGTTTTTGGCAATCTTCATTGCATTAATCCCACAAATAATGGACCCCAAGACTTTCAATGATTATCGACCAATATCGTTTTGCAACACTTTATATGAAATCATTTCAAAGGTGATATCTTACAGGTTAAATGTTGGCTTGTCAAATAATATTTCTTTGGGCCAATTTCATTTTTTATTCAATAAACAAATCCATGATGCTATTGGTTGCCTCAAGAAGTCATGGACTCCATTAAATGCAAAAATATTCCGGCTATTGTGATGAAGATTGACTTGAGGAAAGATTATGATAATGTGGACTGGTTCTTTCTCAAGTTGGTCTTGCTTCAAATTGGTTTGAAGTTTTATGTGGTTTCCTAGATAATGGGTTGAGTGAGATCAACCAATTACGTTGTTTTGATTAACGACGAGCTGCTATATTTTTTTAGAGCTTCACATGGCATTGGCTAAAGTTGTCCCTTATCATCTTTTATTTTTTACTCATCATTAAAGGATTGAGTAGACTAATTTTGAAGGAAAAATTAGAGGGTAGAATTAAAGGATTAGATTTTGGTCAGGAGATGGAGATAACTCATAGTTTATTTGTAGATGATATTTTTTTCTTCGTCTTGGGAACTATTGAGGAATGGAAAAGATTAAAGGTATTTTGCATTGTTTCTATGTAACATTGGGTATGAAGGTCAGCCTGGAGAAATCATTTTGTTTCAACAACAAATTCGATTAAGCCAAAGCGAATTTGATCCAAGAATTTTTCCTCTGAGGTTTAGTTCTTTAAATGATGGCTTTAAATATCTTGGCTTTTTATTAAATTTTAACAATTACCAAACCACATATTGGTCTTTCCTTGTTAAAAATGTGGGAACATGCGATGGTTTTCATTAGGAAGTCATCTGATCTTAATCGAATTCGTATTATAAAAGGAATCCATTATTCTAGTTGAATTTAGCAAAAATTCATAAAAGTATTTTAGGTGCTATCAAAAATTTATGTATTCATTTTATTTTGAATGAGAAGAAGCGGGGAAGAGGAATTCATCTATTGTCATAGGACAGTCCAACCATTTTGAAGTCTCTTTGGGGTTGAGGCTCACATAATATGGATAATTTTGGACTAGCTCTTGTAGCCAAGAGATATTAGTGTATGCTTTTTCGCAATAGTCTATGGAGTCTCATAATGAGGGTGAAATAATTGAAATCCATGTCAGTGGTAGCTTAGCCCACGAAAGAGCCAAAAGAGACTAGGGGAGGTTGTATGATTTGGAGTAATTTAGTAAGTGATATAAAAGCTTTGGAGAAATGACTCTTACGAAAAATTGGGAATGGGGCTAAAGTTATTTTTTGTCAATGACCTAATGATAAATTGCAATGGTCACCATAAATTCTTTGATAGTCTGGTGGAGTTTTTAAATCATATGAGTTATATTATTATTGTAGATGTTGTTAGGTGGGTAGATGCATCTTTGGATAGTCAAGAGTGGCTTTCAGCTCAATATTTTGGTCTTTCTCATGTTTATGAATATGAATGGAGCCCTTTTGTATTGAATTTGGGTTAATTTGGTATTATAATAAACGAGGAGAAAGACATCATCAAGTGGTCTAAGAATAAAAAAAGTGCAATTATAACAACTAGAACTAGATATGATGCACTAATCTAAGGAAACCATCGTGCTTCCTCAAAATGGTGGAACATATTAGTATGGAAGGGACAAGGCCTCCTTAAATGTAGGTTGTTCCGGTGGATTTTGTTGGAAGAAAAAATATTCACTTGGGATATTCCTATTAAGTGAGGAGGGTAAGTCCTAGATTTTGTGTTCTATGTCAGATGAATGAGGATTCTATTTCGCATGTATTTATTCACTTTCCTTTTGTAATTCCTATTTCAAAGGATGTTTTCTCTTGTTTAAATCTTGATTGTTGTGTAGAATTTCCCATTGTAGATCAACAAATTATGCAATATACTAAAGCAAAATACAGGATCTACTTCTACAACAAACTTTGCGGAAGCTTAATCGAATATGAGCAAGATCAATAAGAACACATATAACTGAGAATGAGAAAGCAATCACACATGAACAAAGAAGAATGCTCTGGGGAAATCCTCAGCCTAAAACCCCAATCTCTGTAATATCATACAGGTGGAAATATGTTCAGATTACAAAAAGAATCAGCTCATAAGCTATCCTGCTCTCTCTGCAATAGAACAATACAGCTCATAGACTAAATAGACACAACATATGTCTTCCTCCAGCCCTCCAAGCCTCCTATTTCCTTGCGCAGTTTTCCTTGGGGTCCAGTGATGCCACTTGTGTGAATTGGCCTCATCACACACTCACTAAACTGAAGAAGTAACTGTGCAATCTCTAAGGAATGAATTCCTTCTGCATGCAAAAGATATCCTCTAGGGAATATTCTTGCAACTAATAGTACACTGTCCCATCACCTGATCTCAACTAGGTCTCTAACTGAACTGACATGCATGAGTTATTTATGAGAGAATATTCACTTATCTGAAGTGCAACAGTTACATGCCTTAACTAACTGAACTCACAATTAGTTCAACAAACTATTTGAACTAATCTAACTGGACTTAACTCAAATAACTAAGCTAACTAATTACAACTCATCTTCATCTCCTTAACTAAGGGATAATTCCTCAATCAATGGAGAAACTGTTGCATGTCTTCACATAGACTTCATGTTTGATTTTCTACAACTAATTAACTCATGGTGAATTAATTAATTATTTTACAAACAATTGCTAAGATCAAATTTGAATTTTACTTCTCTATTTTAGTTTAGGAACTAACTAAAATAGGAAGGTATCCCCAAATGCTATTTATAGCAGTGCTATTTTTAGCACTTCTATTTTTAGCATTTCTTGCTGCTATTTTCAACACTCCCTCTCAACAAGAAAGGGATTATCAATAACTCCAATCCTATCTTTGTGGAACTCGAACTTGCATTTTAACAATGCCTTCATCAAAATATCTGCATCTTATACCTCGGTCGAAACATACAGCAACAACATGATCCTCTTGACCACACAGTCTCGAAAATGGTGATACCGATATCAATGTGCTTGGATTGGTCATGAAAAATTGGATTCTCAGAGAGTTTGATACAACTCTGATTGTCGCAGTAGATCACTGTAGGATCCATCCTCTGACCAAACAATCTCACTAGACTCTTCCGCATCCAAATGGTCTCACATGCAGCTTGACTAGCAACCATGTATTCAACCTCTATTGAGCTAATTACAATTGATCTCTGTTTCCTGTTGTACCAGGAAACTGCAGCTGAACTAAGGTTGAAGATTCCTCCAGAAGTGCTCTTCCGGTCTGATGGACTCCCTGCCCAATCTGCATCTGTGAAGCCCTAAAGCTTCACTCCCTCTATCTGTCTGTATCACAATCCAAACTGAGATGTGCCTCGGAGGTATCTCAGCACATGCTTCGCTACCTTCCAAAACAGCTTGGTAGGCTAAACCATAACTTGACTCAACTGGTTCACCGCAAAGCATAAGTCGGTTCGTGTGTTCACCAGATACATAAGTGAACCCACCAGCTGTCGATAAACAGTAGCAACTACTACCTCACCTGAAGTAGCATCCTCCTTCCTCCAGTTCCCAGCTAGAGGAGTCTGCATGGGTTTGCACTTCTCCATATGGAACCGCATGAGGATCTCATTGGCATACTTGCATTGAGACACAAAAACTTCTCCATCTCTCTGCTACACCTCCATGCTTAGAAAGTAGTGCATAAGACCCATGTCTTTCATTTCAAACTCTGTTACAAGGTCCACCTTGCAAGACTGGATCAGCTGATCATCACTTGTCAAAATCAAATCATCGACATAAAGAACAATGATTAATGGCTTACCTTATACCATGATGTGGTAAAGGTTAGCATCTGCTTCACTCTTGGTGAAGTCCAACCCGGTGAAATAGCTGTCGATCCTGCTATACCAAGCATGGGGTGCTTGCTTCAGTCCATACAGAGCCCACTTGAGTCGGTACACATTTGACTCACGATCGAAGGTCTCGAAACCTTCTGGCTGCTCAATGTACACCTCCTCAATCTTCCCATTAAGGAATGTTGTCTTCACGACCATCTAATGGATCCTCCAACCCATCTGAGCTAATAGTGCCAACATCGATTTGATAGATGAGTACCTTTCTATAGGAGCAAAGGTCTCATCGTAGATGATCCCCTCGACCTGTGAGAAACCACAAGCAACAAACCTTGCCTTATGTTTCTCAACACTGTCATCAGCTGCCTGCTTTACCCTGTAAAGCCATCTGGAACTCACCACTGACTTGTCCTGAGGTCTTGGGGCAACATCCCAAACACAGTTCCACACGATGGAGTCGTACTCCTCCACCATTGCGTCAAAACAGACTAGTCGCTGCACTGCCTCCTCGAATGAAGAAGGCTCGGAATCTACACACTCCCCAACCAGGGCCATGTAACCAGTGTACCGCTCAGGTGACCTCGTCTGTCTGTGTTGAGAAGATGGTTGTCCCACATTCTCCAGCATCAACTTGTCAGCTTCCCTTGAGCGATTCTACCCATCTCTAGAAGTCTCAGCATGAGTGGATGTCTCCACTCCCGGATCCTCTGCATGCGACTACTCCGCATCAATCTGAGGCTCATCCTCCTTATGAACTGAAAGTTCCTCATCCGCATGCAACTTGAGCTCCCTATTAAGTGATACTCGCATGGCTTTCTGCTCGTCGAACTTCAGATCCCTGCATACCACTGTCCTCTGACTAGTAGGCAGGAACAACCGATAGTTGTGGGGTGTATCCGTGTACCCCACAAGTATTCCCAACTCAATTATTGGATCTAGCTTCTTTCGGGCATCTTTGGTCACATCACAATAAACTGCTGATCCAAAGATTCGGAAATGACTCACATCTGGTCTCTTCTCGGAAAAAGGCCTCCATAGGTGTCTTCATTCCCAGTATACGGTGTGGGCTTCTATTCTGCAAGTATAATCTTGTATTGCATGCCACAACCCACAAATGCATTAGTAGGCTTTGGTCATGCAACATCGCTAGAGCTGCTCCCACAATCAATCTGTTCTTCCTTTCGGCTGCCCCATTCTGCTGTGGGTTATGGAGCGCAGTCAACTCTTGCTTAATTCCTTCTGTAGTGCAGAAGTCCTTAAAACGCTGGGAGACATACTCTCCACCATTGTCACTACGCAAGGTTTTTATTTTCTTTCTAGATTCTTTCTCTGCCAAGGCTTTAAACTCACAAAACCTCAAGAAGGTCTGATCCTTCTTTTGCATAAAGTAGATCCAACATCTACGAGAAAAATCATCAATAAAAATAACATAGTCCCTTTGTTTAGTGGTGGAGACTCTAGAGAATGGTCCACAAACATCTGAGTGAACTCGCTCCGGGATCGCTCCAGCTCTACTGTCTCGATCTGGAAAGGAAGATTTCACATACTTACCTAAGGTGCAACCTTTGCATGTATTCATCTGCTCCTGTTTTCCCTTGGGTAATCCAGTAGAAATCTGCTACATCATCTTCAGGGCTCCATGGTGCAAGTGGCCCATTCTTCTATTCCATAGCTCACCAACATCTTGGCTCTGCACCATCTCAGTTTTAGAACTCAAAGCAGCACAATCGTTTACCTCTGGCTTGTAGAGATTTTTAACTCGAATCCCTATTCGCTTGGTTTGTCGAGTGCCGATATGCCTCAGGAATACGTTTCCTTTGCTAAAGACTACATCATAACATTTATCTTCTAGCATAGCAATGGACACAAGATTCTTCTTCAGACCTGGTACATATTTTACATCAGTCAGAGTGAAGGGAGCTCCATGTTCCCTCTGAAGCACAACCGTACCTTCACCTGAAACACGGTACTTTCCATCATCACCCATCTCGATCTGCATCTGGAGATCCTTCTCCTCCAAGGTACTGAAAAGATTCTTATCACATGACATGTGGAATGAAGCTCCACTGTCCAGGTACCAAACACATCCCACCATGGATGAAACCATGCATGCGATAAGAGAGAAATCCAGCTCAAACTGTGAGGCCAATGCCTCACCATTAGATCCCTTCGAGGAACCCTTCTTGGATTTCTTTTGTGGACAATTCGTAGCATAATGGCCCACTTCATGACAATGAAAGCATCGCACTTTTGATTTGTCAAACTTCTTCCCACCATTGGAGGAACTGGATATGGAATGGGATGCCTTCCCTTTCCCCTTCCTCGCCTTACTCGCTAAGGCTAGATTTTCCTCATCATCTTGCTTTGATGAGGATCCATCTCTGGTGCTTCTTCTTATCTCCTCCTGCATTAGATCCAACCAAAGTCGTTCCCAATCTGGCAATTTTTATTTTCCATTAACCAAGTCTTGGTAGTTATGCCAACTCTTAGGAAGACCGAGGAGCGCAAGACTCACCATGTCATCATTGGTTGTCGTGATCCCTACGCTTCCAACCTCATCCTTGTAGGTGGTGAGCTTGTTCAGATGTGTAGATATCGTGTCACCATTTTCACACTTGACTTTCCGAAGCTTGTCTTTCAATGCCAGCTTCCTCTGATCGCTGCTGTTCTGATATAGATCTTTCAATGTTTTCCACATCGAAAACGGTGTCTCCTTCCCATGGAGACTCGAGACTATGTGGTCTCGAACTCCCTCTAGAAGGATTCTCCTTGCTCTAGCCACACATTTCTTCCATTCCGCCAATTCCTGTAGCATTAGCCACTGCTGGCTTGGGGACTTCTTGATCAATGAATTCCTTTAGACCGTTATCCTCTAATAATGCTTCCATGCAATCCTTCTAGGCTATATAATTTGAACTACCATCAAGAGCATATTCGAGTCTTAAACTGTTGAACACCATTGGTGAAATTGAGATGTGATAAGAACTCAATTTCTATATTCAAGAACCTCAAACTTCAAACTTTGCCCTTCTTGTATACAATTCTCTCCTTTGATCACCTTTTCTCTTATACAGTGTATAATTTCCCACTGTAGATCAACAGATTATGCAATATACTAAAGAAAAATACAAGATCTACTTCTACAACAAACTTTGCGGAAGCTTAATCGAATATGAGCAAGATCAATAAGAACACATATAGCTGAGAATGAGAAAGCAATCACACATGAACACAGAAGAATGCTCTGGGGAAAGCCTCAGCCTAAAACCCCAATCTCTGTAATATCATACAAGTGGAAATATGTTCAAATTACAAAAAAAATCAGCTCACAAGCTATCTTGCTCTCTCTGTAATAGAACAATACAGCTCATAGACTAAATAGACACAACATATGTCTTCCTCCAACCCTCCAAGCCTCCTATTTCCTTGCGCAATTTTCCTTAGGGTCCAGTGATGCCACCTGTGTGAATTGGCCTCATCACACACTCACTAAACTGAAGAAGTAACTGCGCAATCTCTAAGGAATGAATTCCTTCTACATGCAAGAGATATCCTCCAAGGAATATTCCTGCAACTGATAGTACATTGTCCCATCACCTAATCTCAACTGGGTCTCTAACTGAACTGACATGCATGAGTTATTTATGAGAGAATATTCAGTTATTTGAAGTGCGGTAGTTACATGCATGCATGCATTAACTAACTGAACTCACAATTAGTTCAACAAACTATTTTAACTAATCGAACTGGACTTAACTCAGATAACTGAGCTAACTAATTACAACTCAAAGTACAACTCATCCTCATATCCTTAACTAAGGGATAAATTCCTCAATCAATGGAGAAACTGTTGCATGTCTTCACATAGACTTCATGTTTGATTTTCTACAACTAATTAAATCATGGTGAATTAATTAATTATTTTACAAACAGCTGCTAAGATAAAATTCGAATTTTACTTCTCTATTTTAGTTTAGGGAGTAACTAAAATAGTAAGGTATCCCGAAATGCTATTTATAGCAGTGCTATTTTTTGCACTTCTATTTTTAGCATTTCTTGTTGCTATTTTCAACACTCCCTCTCAACAAGAAAGGGATTATCAATAACCCCAATCCTGTCTCTTTGGAACTCGAACTTGCATTTTGACAATGCCTTCGTCAAAATATCTGCATCCTGTTCCTCGGTCGAAACATACAGCAACAACATGATCCTCTTGACCACACAGTCTCGAAGATGGTGATACCGGATATCAATGTGCTTGGACCAGTCATGAAAAAATGGATTCTCAGAGAGTTTGATACAACTTTGATTGTCGCAGTAGATCACTATAAGATCCATCCTCTAACCAAACAATCCCACTAGAATCTTCCGCATCCAAATGGCCTCACATGTAGCCTGACTAGCAGCCATGTATTCAGCCTATGCTAAGCTAAGTGCAACTAATCTCTGTTTCTTGTTGTACCAAGAAACTGCAACTGAACCAAGGTTGAAGATTCCTCTATAAGTGCTCTTCCGGTCTGATGGACTCCCTGCCCAATCTGCATTTATGAAGCCCTGAAGCTTCACTCCCTTTGTCCGTCTGTACCACAATCTAAACTGAGATGTGCCTCGGAGGTATCTCAGCACATGCTTCACTGCCTTCCAAAATAGCTTGGTAGGTTGTACCATAGCTTGACTCAGCTGGTTCACCACTAAGCATAAGTCGAGTTGTGTGTTCACCAAATACATAAGTGAACCCACCAGCTACCGATAAACAGTAGCAGCTACTACCTCACCTAAAGTAGCATCCTCCTTCCTCTAGTTCCCAGCTAGGGGAGTTTACATGGGTTTGCACTTCTCCATATTGAACCACCTGAGGATCTCATTGGTATACTTACCTTGAGACACTAAATCAGATCATCGACATAAAGAACAATGATCAATGGCTTACCTTCTACCATGATGTGGTAACGGTTAGCATCTACTTCACTCTTGGTGAAGCCCAACCTGGTGAAATAGTTGTCGATCCTGGTGTACGAAGCATGGGGTGCTTGCTTCAGCCCATATAGAGCCCTCTTGAGTCGACACACATGTGACTCATGATCGAAGGTCTCGAAACCTTCTGGCTGCTCAATGTACACCTCCTCCTTAATCTTCCCATTGAGGAATGATGTCTTCACGTCCATCTAATGGATCCTCCAACCCCTCTGAGCTAATAGTGCCAACATCGATCTGATAGATGAGTACCTTTCTACAGGAGCAAAGGTCTCATCATAGTCAATCCCCTCGACCTGTGAGAAACCACGGGCAACAAACCTTGCCTTATGTTTCTCAACACTGCCATCAGCTGCCTGCTTTACCTTGTAAAGCCATCTAGAACTCACCACTGACTTGTCCTGAGGTCTTGGGACAACATCCCAAACACAGTTCCACCTGATGGAGTCATACTCCTCCACGATTACATCAACTGAGACTGGTTGCTGCACTGCCTCCTCGAATGAAGAAGGCTCAGAATTTACACACTCCCCAACCAGGGCCATGTAACTAGTGTACCGCTCGGGTGACCTCCTCTGTCTGTGTTGAGAAGATGGTTGTCCCACATTCTCCCGAGCATCCAGAATCTGTCAACTTCCCTTGAGCGTTTCCACCCATCTCTAGAAGTCTCAGCATGAGTGGATGTCTCCACTCCCGGATCCTCTGCATGCGGCTACTCCGTATCAATCTGAGGCTCCTCCTCCTTAGGAGTTGAAAGTTCCTCATTTGCATGCAACTTGAGCTCCCTCTCAAGTGATACTTGCATGGATTTCTACTGGTCGAACTTTAGATCCCTGCGTATCACTGTCCTCTAACTGGTAGGTAGGAACACCCGATAGTTGTGGGGTGTATCCGTATACCCCACAAGTATTCCCAACTCAGCTATTGGATCTAGCTTCTTCGAGGCATCTTTGGTCACATCACAGTAAACTGATGATCCAAAGATTCGAAAGTGACTCACATATGGTCTCTTCCCAGAAAAGGCCTCCATAGGTGTCTTCATTCTCAATATACGGTGCATGCTTTTGTTCTGCAAGTATATTGCTATATTGCATGCCTCAAACCACAAATGCAGTAGTAGGCTTTGGTCATGCAACATCGCTCGAGCTGCTCCCACAACGATCTGTTCTTCCTTTCGGCCGCCCCATTCTACTGTGGGTTATGGGGTGCCGTCAACTCCCATTTAATTCCTTTTGCAGTGCATAAGTCCTTAAACTGTTGGGAGACATACTCTCCACCATTGTCGCTACGCAAGGCTATTATTTTCTTTCCAGATTCTTTCTCTTCCAAGGCTTTAAACTCACAAAACCTCAAGAAGGTTTGATACTTCTTTTGCATAAAGTAGATCAAACATCTACGAGAAAAATCATCAATAAAAATAACATAGTACCTTTGTTCAGCGGTGGAGCCTGTAGAGAATGGTCCACAAACATCTGAGTGAACTCGCTCCAGGATTGCTCTAGCTCTACTGTCTCGATCCGGAAAGGAATATTTCACATACTTGCCCAAGGTGCAACCTTTGAATGTATTCGTCTGCTCCAGTGGTCCCTTGGGTAATCCGGTAGAAATATGTTGCATGATCTTCAGGGATCCATGGTGTGAGTGGCCCAATCTTCTATGCCATAGCTCGCCAACATCTTGACTCTACACCATCTCAGCTTTGGAACTCAAAGCAGCACAGTCATCTACCTCCAGCTTGTAGAGATTCTTAACTCGAATCCCTATTCACTTGGTCTGTCCAGTGCCGATATGCCTCAGGAATACCTTTCCTTTATTAAAGACTACATCATAGCCTTTATCTTCTAGCATAGCAACGGACACAATATTCTTCTTCAGACCTGGTACATACTTTACATCAGTCAGGGTGAGGGGAGCTCCATGTTCCCTTTGAAACACAACCGTTCCTTCACCTGAAACATGGTAGTTTCCATTATCGCCCATCTCGATTTGCATCTAAAGATCCTTCTCCTCCAAGGTACATAAAAGATTCTTGTCACCCAACATGTAGAATGAAGCTCCACTATCTAGGTACCAAACACATCCCACCATGGATGAAATCATGCATGCGATAAGAGAGAAATCCAGCTCAAACTGTTAGTCAGTGCCTCACCATCAGATCCCTTCGAGGAACCCTTCTTGGATTTATTTTGTGGGTAATTCGTAGCATAATGGCCCACTTTATGACAATGAAAGCAACTTACTTTCGATTTGTCAAACTTCCTCCCACCATTGGAAGAACTGGATTTGGAATGGGATGCCTTCCCTTTCCCCTTCCTTGCCTTACTCACTAAGGCTAGATTTTTCTCATCATCTTGCTTCTATGAGGATCCATCTTTGGTGCTTCTTCTTATCTCCTCCTGCATTAGATCCAACCAAAGTTGTTCCCAATCTGGCAGTGTTTCTCTTCCATTAACCGAGTCTTGGTAGCTATGCCAACTCTTAGGAAGACCGAGGAGTGCAAGACTCACCATGTCATCATTGGTTGTCGTGATCCCTACGCTTCCAAGCTCATCCCTGTAGGTGGTGATCTTGTTTAGATACGTAGAGATCATGTCGCCAATTTCACACTTGATTTTTTGAAGCTTGTCTTTCAGCACCAGCTTCCTCTAATCGCTTGTTATGCTCTTGACCTGTGTGAAGATACCAGAATAGAAAATATGCGAAGAAATATACCCTGAACATAGAACAATAAGAAATAACAGCATGTATTTTATTATTCAAAAAGGAAAGCAATGTTCACTTGCCTGTTTGAGGGGGCAACCTCCAATAGAGCTAGGCTCAATTACAAAATAAGACACGACGCTCCTCAAGGGGAGTCTCTATCCTTTATATAGGATTCATACATGCAATACCATGGGTCAGTACCATGGTTCTTTTTAATACCATCTATCTAATACCATGGCCCATTTACAACTAACTGTGGTCCCTTCTTTAAATGTGGGTCAACCACTTACAATTATTAATATGGGCTTTATTGACTCTTTAACTAACTATAACTATGACTTGACCCTATTACCTAAATAAGGGGGTTAGGGTTGGACCCTGACATGCCCTCCCCCATAAAAATAGCCTTGTCCTCAAGGTTGAAGCTACGGAAACTGCTGAAGAATAGTGGCTGGTTCCCATGTCACATCTTCTAGAGAGGTGTCTTTCCACTTGACAAGGACTTCCTTGATCGTGCGGTCGCGCAGGTGTTGTTCTCACGTGTCAAGAACCTGTTCAGGTTGGAGCCAGATTGAACCTTCTTCATCCAATTCTGGTAGACTGGTTTGAATTCTGCAATGGTTCCCAATCACTTTCTTGAGGCATGAGACATGGAAGATGGGATGGATTTTTGTAGTGGGTGGCAAGGCTAGCTTGTAGGCTACTTCTCCGATGCGCTGAAGTATTTGATACGGCCTGTAGAATTTTGGAGATAATTTATGACAACCCTTGTCTTTAAGTGATGTTTGCTTATATGGTTGCAGCCTCAAGAATACCTGATCCCCTTCTTGAAATTTGCACTCTGAATGATGTTGATCTACCTATTGCTCCATGCGATTTTGAGCTTGATGGAGATTCTCTTTGAGGTGGGCTAGCATGGTTGCACAGTTCTGTAGGAGTTAATCCATTTCTTGTACCTTCTAGCATCCCTGGATATAAGAAGTAGGTGAAGGATGGAGTTGACCATAAACTGCTTCATATGGAGTCATTTTGGTGGTGGCATGATAGTTAGTATTATACCACCATTCAGCTAGAGGTAACCATTGTACCCATAGATGTTGCTTTTATGAAGTGAAACACCTGAGTTAGGTCTCCAGACATTTGTTGACTGCTTCATTTTAACCATCAGTTTGGGGATGATAAGAAGTACTGAGTTGTAGTTGGGTACCTTGTAGCCTGAAGAGTTCCTGCCAAAAGTTATTGGTGAAGATTGGGTCACGATTAGACACAATGGAAGTGGACATACCATGCAATTTGAAGATCTGGTCCATGAAAGATTGAGCCACCAAAGCTGGTGTAAAGGGGTGGGATAGGGTGCAAAAATGAGCATACTTAGAAAGTCTGTCCATAACCACCATGATGACTGACTTGTTGCCTGACTTTGGAAGACCTGTAATGAAATCCATAGAAACCTTCGTCCAGATTGAGGCAGGGATGGGCAATGGCTGTAATGTGCTTGGGGATTTGACTGTTTCTCCTTTGTGGCGTTGACACACATCATACTCAGCCTGTCCAAAAGAATGAACGTCGAGTGCGAGCATAAGTCTTCTGAAAACCTAAATGGCCTACAGTGGGAGATGAGTGCAACTCTGCCAAAATGCGACTTTTAAGGGTGGATGTTGGTGATATCGCTACTTTGTCCTTGTAGCAAAGAATCTCATCCTGCTAAGAGTAGCCTGCTATGGAATTTGGATCCGCCTGCAATTTATTAATGAGTTGGGAGAGCAAAGGATGTGAAAACCATTCCTTGCGAGCCTCTTCAATCCACTCTGGAATGGGAAGAGATATTGCTAGCAGGGTTCTTTCCTCCTCAAATTGGTGTGATAAAGCATCCGCTACGACATTTTCTCGCCATTTCTTGTAAATTATCTCATAATCATATCCCAACATTTTGGCTAGCCATTTATTTTGTTGTGGCGAGGATAAGTGTTGCTCCAAAAAATATTTAAGTCTTTGATGGTCTGTGCGGATTTGGAAACGTCGCCCCAATAAGTATGGTCGCCAGATATCCACTGCATGTAAGATGGCCATCATCTCCTTTTCATAAGTAGATTGTCCCAAATTTGTCCCACCTAGTTGTTTGCTAGTGAAGGTCAAGGGTTGGCCTTCCTGCATTAAGATAGCCCCAATACCTGTACCTAAAGCATCACATTCAATCACAAAAGATTTGGTGAAGTCGGGTAGTGCCAATACGAGAGTGGAACACATGGCATGTTTGAGACCTATAAATGCCTGTTATGCTTCATCATTCCAGAGGAATGAATTTTTCTTGAGAAGGTGAGTGAGGGGTCTAGCAATGTGACCATAATTGTGGAAAAATTTATGATAGTAGCTGGTGAGACCCAAAAATCCTCTCAAGCTCTTCAAGGTCTTTGGTTAAGGCCAATCCTACATTGCCTGGATCTTTTTGGGATCCACCCTGACACCTTCACGCCCCACAATGTGGCCCAAATACTCAACTTCTTCCATGCCTAAAGAGCACTTGGACAATTTGACAAATAATTTATGCTTCCAGAGCAGTTGCAGGAGAAAATCTGCATGTTCAAGATGTTTTTCCCAGGTGAGGCTGTAGATGAGGATGTCATCAAAGAAAACAAGGACAAATTTTCTGAGAGATGGTTTGAGCAGGTGATTCATGAGGCTCTGAAAAGTGGATGGGGCATTACAGAGACCAAATGGCATGACCAGGAATTCATAATGGCCTTCATGAGTTCAGAATGCAGTCTTTGGAATGTTTACTTCTTTCATGCGAATTTGGTGATAGCCTGAGCGAAGGTCGAGCTTAGTAAAGAATTGAGCCCCATTTAGTTCATCCAGCAAATCATCAACAACCGGGATGGGAAATTTATCTTTGAATGTCAGCTTGTTGAGGGCCCTGAAGTCTGGACACATACGCCATTCCCTATCTTTCTTGAGCACCATGACCATAGGTGATGATTAAGGACTAATGCTAGGACAAATGACACCAACTTCTAGGAGTTCCTTGATGATTTTTTCAATTTCATTCTTTTGGGCGAAAGGATATCTATATGGGTGCACATTTGGTGGTTGTGCCCCTAGGACCAAAGTAATGCTATGATCATGTTCCCCTCTCGAGGGTGGAAGCTCATGAGGCTTGTCAAAGACCTGCAAATGGTTGTTTAAGACCTGTTGCATCTTAGGATGAATACGAAGAGAAGAGGGTTCGAAGGCCTGGATGGCATTAAATTAGGCTATAACTCCATGGTGGCCCTTTTTTAACAAGTTTTCCATCCTATGTGAGCTAATGATAGAAAGAGCACCTGCCTGGAGTCCGCGGAGGGTATGTGTGTGGTTATTTAGCTTGAAGCTCATATATAACTCTCGGAAATCCATTGTGATTGGGCCAAGTCTACGGAGCCATTCAGCACCCAAGACAATGTCACACCCACCCATGTTGATGGCAAACATGTGGGTCTTTAGGTGATACTCCCCCATTTGAAGTTTGACATTTTCATAGTGGCCTTCACATTTCATTGTCCCCCCATCAGCAATCTGGATGTGTAAATTAGAGACCGCTTTGACAAAACAATGCACTACTTCCACAACGCTTTGATGTATAAAGTTATGTGTATTGCCACTATCAATCAAGACTACTACAGAGCGATGCTTAATAAAACCTTTGATTTTGAGAGTTTGGGGAGAAGAAATTCCTGCCAAAGCATGAAGTAAGATAATTGGCTCTTCCGGTGTAGCTGGGAGCTCATTGTCTGGCTGGTTGTCCTCATCTTCCTCCTCTGGTCCCTCAAATGGTGGGGCTTCCTCAGATGAACTGTGATCAGTAGCATCAACTTGAAAGAATTTGGGTTCCTTGCATTTATGCCCCAGGGAATATTTCTCATCACAGTAGTAACACAATCCTTGCTTTCTTCTTTCTGCCATTTTTGCTGCTGACACCTTTTGAACCTTAAGTGTTTGGGTAGTGCTCGGAGCCTAGGTGGGGCGTCCCTTGGCTATGAAATTTGGACGAGTCGACTAGGCTGCTAACGCGCGTTCTACTTCACGAGCTATCTTGCAAGCTCCCAGCCATGAGACTGGGTGTTGTAGTTGGACGTGGGCTTGTATGGCGTATTTAAGACCACTAATAAAACATTCCAAGTAGAATTCATCTACTAGACCTCCTGTGCAGAAGGCTAATGCTTCAAAGGCTTTAATATATTCTTGCATTGTGCCTGTCTGTCGGAGCTTAGTAAGATGACCCAAAAAGTTAGATTCATGGTCAAAACGATTAGAAAGGGCTTTTGAGAATATCTACCAAGTCAGTGGCATTCCATAGCAGCGTTGATGCCACTGCCACCATTGCCATCTTTCTTGGTCCAAGTACAAGCTTCCCACACTTAGCTTCGTCGCATCATCTCTGATGTGATTCAATGTGAAATATTGCTCCATTTGTGCTAGCCATATGGCCGGATGAGAGCCATCAAATTTATACATGTCCAGCTTGGGTGGTCGAAGCTGGAATTGTTGGTGGTTTCCATAGAAGTGAAGATAATGGCTAGATTCACTGTCAAGGTTTTCCTTTAAAGCATATGCCTCCGATTGTTCCCTCGACTTGCCCTTTGTGAGTGAGTTAGCTAAGGTCTAGATCTGCTTTGTTAATGCATCCAACTATTGTTCAAGGGTGTCAATCTTCTCATTGGCCACAACTTGAGCTCTGGTTTGTACCATGCACCGATCTGGTGCACTTGTTGTTACTGTGAAAAAAAAAATTGGGACCATCTGAAATTTTGACGCTAACAATTGAATGGTACCAACTTGCTTAGCTCGTCGACCTAATTCTTATGGGCTAAGTCTCCTATAAGTGTCCCAAGAAGGTCTCAGACTTTTTTTATTTTATTTTTTATTTTTTTACTCCGAAAGGAGTTTTACTCCTCGCTTAGGAATACTGCAGTAGTCAATTCCCAAAAAAGTTAATTCTGCGCAATGTCCTGCGAGAATCACACCTAGGTATAGGAGCCACAAAAATAGTCAAATCTGTCGGCGAAACCCCCAACTGTATGAGTAGGAATGTGGCAGTGATCGAACCCTTGCTGCTAGATCTGAATGGCGTATCTAATTGTTGTGACTGCTACAGAACCCAAACTACTCGATCTAAATGGTGGATCTGATATATCTGATTGGTGGATCTGATAAATCTGAATGGCGGATTTGAGAGATCTGAATGGCGAAACTGATTATTGCGGCTACGACAGAACCCAACCTGCTAGATCTAATCTGGCAAAGATAATGCGTGATCTAGAGAGAGACAAGGGAACTATGGTCTCAAGGAGTGTCAGGTGCTACAGATCGCAATATACATAAGGGTCCGATAGTAGTACTCGAACCAATCTTTAAGGGCACTAACCAAGGAGGATCAACCGTACCCTTAGCTGTACAACCCGACTACCCTATCGTACGTGCGAGTAATCTCCTCGAGTGCTTTTCTCGGTGTACTGTAGCAGCAAGACGACCGATGGTTTATCTATGGCGAGGTTTCAAGAGAGAGTATGGGGCTTCCAATATACCCAGAGGGTACTTGGAAGACAGTCCGTGCACAGTTCTCTCTAATGCGCTACTACTCGAAGGGGTACCCACAGAGGTTACAAGGGAGTCCAACAAGCGTGACCACCTCTTGTATTTCCTGCGTGCATGCCTCCCCAAATCCGTAGGTTTATGCGCTCAATGACAGATCCCGTGATTTAAAGATGCCGGAACACATCTCTAGCCAAAAAAAATTCTGCTAAAAATGGAGATCCCACCAGCCCTGGAAAGTGCTCTGATACCACTTGTTATGCTCTTGACCTACGAGAAGATACCAGAATACCAAATATGCGAAGAAATATACCCCGAACACAGAACAATAAGAAATAACAGCATGTATTTTATTATTCAGAAAGGAAAGCAATGTTCACTTGCCTCTTCGAGGGGGCAACTTCCAATAGAGTTGGGCTCAACTACAAAATAAGACACGACGCTCCTCAAGGGGAGTCTCTATCCTTTATATAGGATTCATACATGCAATACCATGGGTCAGTACCATGGTTCTTATTAATACCATCTATCTAATACCATGGCCCATTTGCAACTAATTATGGTCCCTTCTTTAAATGCGGGTCAACCACTTACAATTATTAATATGGCCTTTATTGACTCTTTAACTAACTATAACTATGACTTGACCTTATTACATAAATAAGGGGGTTCGGGTTAGACCCTAACATTGTTGTTGTTCTAATATAGATCTTTCAATGTTTCCACATCGAAAATGGTGTCTCCTTCCCATGGAGACTCGAGACCATGTGGTCTCGAACTCCCTCCAGAAGGATTCTCCTTACTCTAGCCACACATTTCTTCTATTTTGCCAATTCTGTAGCATTAGCCGCTGCCGGCTTGGGGATTTCTTGATCAATGAAGTCCTTTAGACCGTTATCCTCTAATACTGCTTCCATGTGATCCTTCCAGGCTATATAATTCGAACTTCCATCAAGAGCATATTCGAGTCTTACACCATTGAACGCCATTGGTGAAATTGAGATGTGATAAGAACTCAATTTCTATATTCAAGAACCTCAAATTTCGAACTTCTCCCTTCTTGTATACAATTCTCTCCTTTGATCACCTTTGCTCTAATACCATGTAGAATTTCCCACTGTAGATCAACAGATTATGCAATATACTAAAGCAAAATACAAGATCTACTTCTACAACAAACTTTGCAGAAGCTTAATCGAATATGAGCAAGATCAATAAGAACACATATAACTGAGAATGAGAAAACAATCACACATGAACACAGAAGAATGCTCTGGGGA
>APFE031169575.1:33502-53749 GCA_000404065.3 Pinus taeda
TGACTGAACTAACATGCATGAGTTATTTATGAGAGAATATTCAGTTATCTGAAGTGCAACAGTTACATGCATGCATGCATTAACTAACTGAACTCACAATTAGTTCAACAAACTATTTGAATTAATCTAACTGGACTTAGCTCAGATAACTGAGCTAACTAATTACAACTCAAAGTACAACTCATCCTCATCTCCTTAACTAAGGGATAAATTCCTCAATCAATGGAGAAACTGTTGCATGTCTTCACATAGACTTCATGTTTGATTTTCTACAACTAATTAATTCATGGTGAATTAATTAATTATTTTACAAATAGCTATTAACATCAAATTCGAATTTTACTTCTCTATTTTAGTTTAGGGACTAACTAAAATAGGAAGGTATCCCGAAATGTTATTTATAACAGTGCTATTTTTAGCACTTCTATATTTAGCATTTCTTGTTGCTATTTTCAACAGTTTGGTAGAATGGAAGACTAGTTGAAGAGTGTCTCTAGGTTTGGAATCAAAGGTTTATTTCCTCTTCCCTTAAATTCCTTTCGATCTTTGTATTGTGGGGAATTTGGCTAGGGAAAAACAATTGTATATTTTAGGACTACGTGGTTTTCTCTGAAGTTATTGGACACAGTGCAATATCATCGTATCTTGAGCAAGTGAAACTATTGAAAGGGAAGAATATCAGGCTAATAAGAGATGTGGACTTGCTTAATTGTATAATATGGGGATTCTTTAATGGATCCAGTCAGAAGAATGTTTGTGGTGTGGATATAATACTTCTCTTCTCTAAGAATTTGATTATTAAATGAAAACTAGGTATTGGTCGAGGCACAAATTTTGTGGTTTTAACTCCTTGCTATGTGGTGTACCATGAAGATTTCCCTTTGGAAGCAGCGAAACTTATTTAAATTGTGTGGTGATTCAAAAGTCCTTATGGACTGGGTCAATGTAAGAGCTGACTTAAGGGTCCTTCATTTAGAATCGCGACAAAGGAAAATATGCCAACTATAGGAGAAATATGATGATGTGAAAGTTATTCACAATATAAGGAAGATATGTCATGGTGAATATCTTATTCAAGGAATTTCTACTAACAAATGTTGATTTAGTTTCCATCACATATGTTTCTAATAGTAATTTGTTATTTGTTTTATCCTATGATCTATTTGATCCCATTGAAATAGGATTTATTTAAGTTTCAAGATATGTTTAAGGTCTAAGATATATGTGGGAATGTTCTTAGCCCAATTCTCTAAGCTATCAAGAGTAGTGTTATGCAGACAAGAGATTATAATATTTTATTTCCTATGAAGTATCAAAACTATGTCTTTTCAACTATATATATATATAAATAAAATTAAAAATTTATGCACATGCATATTTAAAAGTAATAAATAAAATATATTGTAGAGTACTGGGGTTTTGAGGTCCTACAAGATTTCCTTGTGTTTTTGAACTAGAGGTGGTGGCCCCAATAGGGTAGGGTCTGTCTATAATGTACAAGCAACGTAGTAGAGCACATAGAGGGATTGGGCATAGAGGGGAGGGTGGGGATTTGGGGGTGGATGAAAGGGTAGAACTAGAGTTATGGGAGGAGGTGGCCCATAATCCATTCCCCTCTCCTGGTTGTGTTGATATTCCTCCTAATTTCGATGCCTTAGAGTCTCAGCTATGACATGCCACCCTTCTACTGGAACAATTGGGACATGATTTCCATTATGATTGCAATGCAATCATTGGTTTCATGACTGATTTGCATCATACCCAATGGCATATGCAAGCATGGTTGGCTTTGGTACAATGGAACCAAAAGATACTATCTGACAGAATGGAGCATGTGGAGGGGAGGTTGGCTCATATGTAATTTGACATCCATTGCAAGCAAAGGCCTCCAAATTCACCTAATATTAGGCCAAAGAATCCGGCTCTGGTAAATCCATTTGTTCCTTGATTTTTGTGGGTTGTATCTTCATCTTAGGGGTATTTTGGGTATTTTGGTCTTTTCTCTTTTGGGTTCTTAGTAGATTATGACTCTTTGTAATTAGTTTTTGTGCTTCTCTTCTAACCAACAAGTCCAGTAGGAGTGAGGCCGAAAAAATTGAGGAAACTAAGCAACCATGTTGTAATCTTTGGATAAATTATTAAAAATATTTTGACCAAGAAAAATATAAATAACAACAAAATTTAAAGATTAAAATATTTTTTAATTAGGCCGATAGGCCTTCCTTTTGAAAGGGACCTTCGTCGTCCTTTTCATTCTCCAGCTGACACGTGGCGTCGGATACCTGTCGTCCTCATGCTAACACCTGGCATCGGGCGGGCATAATTCCTGGCGGTCTTCTGCGGTTCTGTTTGGTTCCTGAACCTGACATATGTCCAAACATGGCCCGACCCTTGCGAATCTACGGTTCGGTTTTCTCCTTCTCATCGCTAGGGTAACAACCCGAGAGTTTGCTGGCGAGTTTCACTCAATGTGTTTTAGTTTGCTGGAGGATCGGAGCAACTCTCGGCTCCCACTTGGGTTTTTCCTTCAACAACAGACCCAGGCCAAAGTTAACAGTTAACCATAACGCTCACGTTGAAGAATCTGGTCTATCGGTAGCTATGGCAAGGTAAGCCTCTACCAACTTTAACCGAACTCCTTACCCAGCTCTCTTACTGTACGGCGTTGATGCGTTGATTAAGGGCTTTTATTAACTTTTCATTCTTTTCTGTTTTACTGTGAGGGTTAGGGTTTTCTCTTACTACTGGAGCGGATTCGACTCATTGCTCAAAGGTACATTATTCTTTTTGATATAGATAAAAATTCAAAAGTCCAATGGAAAGTTTAATTCTCTTTACTACAATAACACTTCTCATGTTTTCTTTGCTTTTTTTCCTTTCGATTATCTGATCATCGCGGGGATTATTTGTTGGTTGCAGAACCCACACAGATTGATTGAGCGTTTTTTAACATGTAAGAGTAGGCTTCGATTCCTTAGCTCTTCGGCAACCCCAACCAGGTTCCTGATTTTATTTTAACATTTCCCTCATTTCCTCCTTCCAGGTTCAGTTGGGACCGGTCTGGAATATATATATTTTGAAGGGGCAGTTCCCATGATCCTAGATAATTTGAGGACACCGGGTTGTATATCATGCTGGGAGCTTGGGGACTGGTGGGTAAATGCATAAACGAGCGTTGCTCTAACTTGCACTCCACATCTTATTCACTTCCGTGATTTCTGTTTGGATGCTGTATTATGATATTTAAATTTCATATTTTTGATATCGTGATTGCCAGTCGGATATTTATTTCTCCTTCAATGTTTCATCATTCATGTTTTTTGGTGAATACCATATATATAAATATTATTGATATCCCCTGAATTTTGGAGGTGTACATTCCATTTTTTGAATATTTGCTCTCCCTACCCGCTTTTTCCTCTGTTCCTGAAGCCAATGCAACGTAGATTATTAGTGCTGCAGACGTTATGTGATATCTCTTTTCCAGATGGGCTCTGAGAGTGCCTTGGGAATCATACACGGTTTTGTATTTATTGTATTCAATATAATTGTGTTTTGTTTTGATGCCTCCGAGATAATTTTTCTGTACGATATAAACAGGCAGAAAATGTTATTAAATTATTGAACCTGACGTAGCCTGATTCATTTTCTTTCTTAGCAGAGTAGTCTTCTGACTTGTTTGGCGACTTAAGTGGAGTTGAACTACCGAGGCTGCAAAGCAGAGCATTGGTGTTTTGGACTTGACTGGATACAAGTGACATGGTGTTTTTGTTAGTTTCGGAAAAGTTATGTATTCAGATCATTTGTACTTTATGTATCCTTTATGGATTCTGTTCTCGGCATGTGCTTAGCTTTGGCAGCATTATAACTTACATTATAAGGATTAATTTCATTCTTTTTGAAGACAGTTTGCTCCATATTTATTAATATGTAGGCCTACCAATATATTCATATCCACTGAAATTTTGGTCTCCTGTACGTACTCCATGCTTTCTGTTCATTTTCTTAGCTTTCGCAGCAATATAGGTGACATTGCAAGGATAGACTTTATTAGATTTCTCCCTTACATTTTTTATCGGCTTACAAAGGAACTTTTTTGACCTCGTTCAGGAAAAACAACTGACATAATTCAGGCTTTCAGTCTTAAGAATAATTTTTATACAAGTAAATCATGGTTGACTTTCATAAAATGATGTTTGGACAGAGCAAAGTAGAATGGTTTCCATGTAGAAGTAGGCTGCAAAACACTCCAGGGATAGTCATGATGTCAAAGTAAAGCATGACTGCAAGACACAGATGAATGTATTTTCTGTTGGTTTGTTTTTGTATTCTGCTGTATACTTTTCACCACTTTACCGGTAGATATAGTAGATTTAACCATTTTACTACATAGTCTGTTTAAACTAAATTCAACCTGAAATATGCTGGCTAACCCTGAAATCAGAGGTTAATTAAATAGTTTCTGTTATGTGTGAATGAACATTGTTGCCTCATGCGATTGTGGATCGTGGTCTGAAATTTAGTAAAATCGTTTAATATCGGAGTTAAATTGTACTGTATGCAAGTGGGTATTATTCTTGAACAGGTGTGCTGTATTTTGTGTTGTCTCTATATATGTCCTGGATATCAAATGGTGTTTTCTGGATTCGACATGATGGCTTCCGTTGTAGCTTTAAGCCATCTTTTCAACTTCTTTGGTTGTTTTCCAGCCATCTTTTCCTCTTCTTAGATTTCTCTTTGCATTTACTTTCTGTCCTTGAGATTCAGCACTGTAAAGATCAGGCAATACCATCTGCCAAATTCATTGTTTGATGAAATTTCTTTTACAAGTGATATGACTATTTACGATCCATCCAAGTCTAATAATTTTGATCTCAATGATAAATTTGTTTTTCAAGATTTACATTTAATTTTATTATGATTTTGATCAGCGGAAGGTACGCTGTCATCAAAAGCATTTATCACAGTACCTAACTGCAGCTTCCGAGACTTGATATGCGGTGCTTTTTCGCACGAAATCTTCACGAAGGTAAGTTAATTGCCAAGCAAACGAAACATTTAATACTGCGTAAAATAAAGTCCACCCGGCACACTAGCGCAGAGATGGAAGTTTAACATCAGGACCTCTTGTGGCGTTTTTTTGACAGAGATTGATAGTAATTTTTTGGTGTGGTTTTGGAATTTCTGTTTTGATGTTTGGGCTTTGGTCTTATGCTTTCGTTTTTGCTCTCTGTGCTGTAGATCGCTCTTTTCTATGAATCATGGCTGGTACGAAGCAGACAGCATGAAAATCTACAGGAGGAAAGGCTCCGAGGAAGCAGCTCGCAACAAAGGTAACGGCTTTCCTATATTTTTTCTGTTGCATCTTTGGTGGAGTTAATTGAGGCGAGCTGTTTTTATTGTGGCATTTTATTCTGAAGCTCCTTTTTTAAATTAGGCTGCTCATAAATCTGCTCCCACAACTGGAGGTGTGAAGAAGCCTCATAGATATCGTCCCCAAACATTTGCTCTTCGGTATGTACAGGCAGTGTAAATTTGCTTTGGATTCTATTGTTATGTTTACAATGTTTTCTTTACAGTATATGTATCTTATTGCAAATTGTTTAATCGACTGAACAGAGAAATTTGAAAGTATCAGAAGAGCACGGAATTGCTAATTCGAAAGCTGCCATTTCAAAAGGCTTGTGAGGGAAATTGCCCAGGACTTCAAGGTAACGTGTCACTTTTCTAGTTAAAATGTTAGCTTAATTGGCGACCCATTTAAATGAATTGCTTGGTACTCTGTTCTGGCGGTGGTACTTGTCTAACTATTTTGTTTTATTTTGTTTTATTGTGTTCAGTGGGGATGCAGATCTCAGTCGAAAAAAACAAAATATAAATCAGACCCCAGGGCAGAACCTTGATGCATCCCAGGGTACTATGTACATTATCTGTATCTTCATATAGATACAAAGGATTGCATTTGCACAAAGACCCGGTGCCATCTGAGAAATGGACCAAGCTGAGTATCATGATGTATATTTTGTATAACTACCACACATTTGGTGTGGGACTGGCTCTGTTTCCCAAGGGTAATAATCAAATTATAAATCTCTCCTAGAAAGTTTAAAGCCCTGGTTGCCCTTGTGTTGCACACAGATAGGGCACTCCTCAGACAATTTAATTACCTGCACCAGCAGAATTCACAGAAATGGCAGCCTGAATCAATTATATATGTTCTTTCAAAAATATATTGATTTAATAATGCAAATGAGTGCTTTGTTTATCTCACCTTTGGCACACATTTCAAACAAAAGAAGTGGCTACACGCTAATTGCTTCGGCTCCACAACGGCATCTGCACATAGATTTATAGGTAGAAGTTTTGGAGAGCAGTTCAGTTGAGCTGGGGGTTTCCCGGTCTCTAAGAAGCTCAAACCCTTGACCCAATATCTGGAGAAAACCACAAAGACACCACAACACACAGACCAACCTCTTCTTCGCCATGGGGGGCAACGTCCCACGTCAATCTGGCGTGTTTCCTGGCTTTCCATCGCTTGATGCCTGTGAATTCGGCCTCGCAATGCACACATAGTCTATGACCACCTTCAGCACTCGGGCTCTTTCCAACTGTAGAGAGATATGACGAAACCAGTGCACCTGACCTTTATATTCTAACGCAAAAGCATAGAAAGATAGTAATGGATTCATTTTCATCGGTATGGACGCTCAAGGTTTCTAACGGAGAGAGGGGAAACAGAGGAATGAAAAAGCCGACCAATAGTACCCACTTCTAGAGCTAGCTTCGGATTACCTAGCTATACCGGGTGCATTTATGTTATTTTTCTCTTGCTGTTATACAAACAACATCAGTGGTTTCAGTGTCCTGCCTTGTGTACCATCTCTGACTTGTAGTTGTTATATATGTGATGGCAAGCTATCTTATTACCTGATATGCTTGATATGATAAAAGTCAAACAGTTGACTTTGTTCATGTCCATCAAAAATCAGTTGACTTTGCTTAATGATCAGTTAGCTTTGCTCATGTTTATCAGAATTCTGGAATAGTCATATCAGATTTTTCTTCAAATAGCCCCTCCAAACACTGAATAGAATCTGAGACTCTAAATATCTCAACAACGGCCATCTCTTAACCTAGATTTTTCTTCAAATAGCCCCTCCAAACACTGAATAGAATCTCTGAAACTCTAAATATCTCAACCACGGCCATTAATAAACCCAAGCAAGAAAGTTAAGATTCAGCCTACTTGTTACTTAGAAGAAAATTCACCATTCAAAACCCACCCCACAGCACACATATTATGGCCCACAGCACACATATCCCATAATAGCCACAGAAAGTTAAGATTCAGCCTACTTGTTACTTAGAAGAAAATTCACCATTCAAAACCCACCCCACAGCACACATATCCCATAATAGCCACCTGTATACATTTATGGCAACCAATAAAAGAAACATTAGGAGAAACAGACCACGTATCATAAAAATCTGCACCTAGACACAAGACATGTCCAGGTTTCTTCTATCAACTATTATCACAGTACATGATCTTCATGCTGAATGTCCACCGTGCATCTTCGCCAATGCCTTTTTATAAAAGCTTTTATGTATTAAGCCAACTTTAGAATTATTTATCACTCTCTCATGTGGGAATATAATTAAAAGTTCAAATCAAAAAGATAGACATATTTGCTTTCCAGTTTGAATCTCACTAAAGGCAAATATGTCATCTTTCATATTCTACCTCAGTGCCATGCTAGCTTTGCTTTCCAGTTTGAATATCACTAGACTCAAATTTTGCTCTTTAACAACATTGGTTGAAAGCTAGATTCTCGCACATGCACCGGTAAAATTTAAGGAGATTAATGCAAATTCAGAAGATACCCTGGATAGCAAGTGCACTTAGAATTATGTCTGTACAATAAATTTTTATTATGCCTCCAACCTGCTCATCCTGTTAAACATGTTGCCAAATAATTTAGCTTCTTCTTTGTTGTATTCTTTTTGTTTCTCTTTCAGTGTCTTGTACTCCATCTTCACATCCCTGTCAGATGGAAACAAAATAAACATCAATTTGCATGCCCTGGCACTAATGAAGGGGAAGAAAAAAAAACAACGTTTTCCTTTGTGATGTATAAGAATGAGGTGCAACTTGTATATAAGCTAATAATTAGTGACCTGAAAGGATAGATTGAAGACCTATCCTACAGAAATATGTTGCTTCCCTCCAAAACCATAGATTGCAGATTTTTCCAAACAAACCTTCCAAAACAACTCCTTTTGTGGAACAGAAAAACTCTGAAAACGCGGCATAGCATTCCCAGAAAGGTATGAAATGAAAATTTCAAAGGCATGATTGGAAAGACACTGATGATTTTACACACCTGTTGCTTGGATCAATTTCAAGTGCCTTTTTTAGATCAGACTCTGCTTGATCTAGATCTGCCGTCTCAATATATGCTTGTGCTCTTCTATATAAGGCTTTCACATTTTTAGAGTCAACCTCTAACACCTGCAAATAGTCTACCAGCATAAGCAATGGTTAAGAAAATTTGTTCCAAATGAAAGGAATGAATCAACTAATGGCCATGTACCTTTGAGCACAATTTAGCAGCTTCTCTGTATTCCTTTAATTTAAGATTACAGGCTGCATTATTTAGATTGCATGTGACTTTTAAAGCCTTTGTTTGTTGTTTCTGATCCTCACTGAATGCATTGTCAAATTCAATACACTTTGCAGCCTGCAGATAAGGAGAATAGTTGATGTTCTCCAGACAATCAGAGTGTATTCTAGAAACCTCTACAAGTCCCTATATTAAAATATACCTTTCGTTTACTTACTACATAGCTTATTAATAAACTAAAAACAAAATGTCACCATGTACCCTGCCTTCTATGGACTTTATGTATCTTTACACAACAGGTCAGAATATACCGAGATTTCTGTGAGATTTAATTCCAATATCTATCTATAAGTGTTGGCCAACAACTTGCCTTGTCATATTTTTTTGAGGCCCTTAAATATTTACCAGCTTTGAATAATGCATTCCCATCTTCCTTCTTCTTTCCAGCAGTCTCTATCTTCTCAGCCGTGTCCATGTCCCATGACTCCTTTTCCTATTTACAGAACCGGATAAGATATATGAGATACAATTGAAAATCTTCAAGATGAAAGAAGCTTCATGATACTGGGATAAGTAGCCATACCTTGATGAACGAAATCAGCTCAATTTCATATATAAGTGTTGAATGTGATGGCACAACTGCTAGGTCCCTCTGAGTTTGGGTGTCTTTATACCCATATTCAGGAAATATAGTCACGATGGCAATTTCACCTTTCTTCATTGTCATAACTGCCCTGTCTAATCCATCAATGACTTGTTCTGCCAAAGCAAATTGGAAAGCCTTTAAATTGTAAGTCAATACCGTCCTAAAGCGTTATCCTGTAGGTACACTTCAGTAAGTTTCATATGTGGCCTGTTTTGTGCCCTGGCTCACAACCTCTTGTTTCCAGTCTACCTATACTATTACACAATACTAGATATACTTGCACTGATATGCCCATTGATGGTACCTTCTTCAGCGATCTGTGGTCACAGTTTGTAGCAGCTTTAATTTTATTTCAAATGTCTTGACATTCTAACATGTTTGTTTGTCCTTTCCAGATTTGCTTGTCCAGTGTGCTCCAAATCTGTCTTTGATATGTCTAAATTGTGAGAGAAACTTGACCGAGAGGTAGATATTTTCGACAAGATGAACATCTTGAAGTCAACTTGCAATGGGTTGTATGGGTTGTATAAAGAGTAGCTTATTATATGTGTTCTTGCTAATTTTGATTTCTCTTATTTCTGAAATTTTCTTTCGTCCAATGGCAATTGATTTTTTAAGTTTCTTGAGTGGATTCTGATATTTTTTTTTTGTCATGTACGTTGCTTTGACTCCAATGCCTGAAGCTTACAAGAACAAAATGGTAAGTTGTCTGATGTTAATGTGGTATAATTTGGAGGCATATTTTAGAGCCCATTAGTAGCGTGAGAGAAAATACCTCACCACTTTCTCGTCGGTCATTTGAGCAGGTTTGGATCTTATGCAATGATTGTGGAGTAACTTCTGAAGTAAATTTTCACATTGTTGCACACAAGTGTCAAAGTTGCAACCCTTATAACACCCGGCAGACCAGGGGAGGTCCTTCTGCAAGTTCATGTAGATCTCATCTTCGATATTCTCAAATGTTCAGATTCATGTATCCCTCTTTACCACTTGTAAGGTTGCCTTAACACTGTCTATGTGGCATGAAAAACAGCTGTACTGCAAATTGCTATGCAGTGGCATTACTGTAAGAATTCATTATAACCGCTGAGTTTTTGCAGCACTACTCTACGGTTGTTAACATCATAACAGAGTTGACATATCTCGCTGCTTGCAACTATGTTGACATAGGGGAATGAGGAAGAAGTTTCCTGTCACATCCTTTACAGAGGTTATGTCAAGAAAAGGGAAATGTATGTTTATAAACCGTCTTCCCATCATCACGATGAAGCCCTTGGAAGGATTCCTTCTCACTTATTCCAAGCCCTATCATTCCAAAATCTATCTTTCATCCATCAACTCTGTATATATTTTACTTCCATACTCCTAAAATTGTGAGCATCATGTAATCTACCCAGAAAGTTTTTGATTTGCAACTGAATCTGATACCTATCTTACTTACAGAAAATTAGTAATGGTTTAGAATGAATATGGAGACTGTATCCTCACAAAGGGAGTACTATCTGAGAAAAAAAGTGATCTTAACAAAGGGAATGATACTGACTTGAATATTTTGTAATTGTGACCATTGACAGACCACTGGTTAAGGTAATTGTAAAAAGCACAAGTTATCAATTCGTTCATAAATGGTATTACCGACCTTTTTAAATTTGTTTGGAAGATCCTATGTCTTATATTGTATGATGGAATTACCTTGTCGTTCATATACCATCACATAGTGGAAATTGTTAAATTAATTAATATGTTTCCATAGTATTTAATACAACTGAAAAGCCTAAATGTAGTTTCATATATCTCGCATTTACTCGGAAAGCGTGGATATCCGATTCAACTTATTAAGAACAGGGCATGGTAAACTCATACATGAACACTTAAACAACTTGAGATTTCTATGATAATATATGTGTAACCAGAATTCCTTCCTGCTTTTTAGTCCACACAAGATATTCTCGTTATTTGCTTAAATGCAAATATTGCTATTAAGTTACTATCAGCAATTGTAATGAATTTCTACTATATCTTCCGGAAAGCCTGGCTTCCAATTACAAAACTAGTTCGAGTTTGCTATTTAAATTTTGTATTAAATTGGATTCCGAAACTTGTTAAACAATATCTGCAAATTCCCTGATTTATTATTCAAATATCCCCATGGTCTTAAGATAAATTAATGAAATGGTCTCACTAAGAGTTATTCTATTGTTAAGCAGCAAAGGCGGAACATGAAGTGTAACTGTCTGTTGAATATCTCGCTGCTTGCAACTATGTTGACATAGGGGAATGAGGGAGAAGTTTCTTGTCACATCCTTTACAGATGTTATGTCAAGAAAACGGAAATGTATGTTTATAAACCGTCTTCCCATCATCGCGATGAAGCCCTTGGAAGGATTCCTTCTCACTTATTCCAAGCCCTGTCATTCCAAAATCTATCTTTCATCCATCAGCTCTGTATATATTTTATTCCCATACTCCTAAAATTGTGAGCATCATGTAATCTACCCAGAAAGTTTTTGATTTGCAAGTGAATCTGAAACCTATCTTACTTACAGAAAATTAGTAATGGTTTAGAATGAAGATGGAGACTGTATCCTCACAAAGGGAGTACTATTTGAGAAAGAAATTGATCTTAACAAAGGGGATGATACTGACTTGAATATTTTGTAATTGTGACCATTGACAGACCACTGGTTAAGGTAATTGTAAACAACACAAGTTAGCAATTGGTTCATAAATGGTATTACCGACCTTTATAAATTTATTTGGAAGATCCTATGTCTTATATTCTATGATGGAATTACCTTGTCATTCGTATACCATCACACAGTGGAAACTATTAAATTAATTTAATATGTTTCCATAGTATTTAATACAACTGAAAAGCCTAAATGTGGTAAGAGATAATAGTTATTCATTGCTGGGATTTAATAATTTTTCCTCTAATTGTTATAATCATATTGGTAACTGTGATTTGCTTTTAATCCTTAATACACAAATTAATACATTTTTAAACATTTAAGCAATCCCGCCTGAATTGTTTACTGGTGGTATTATTTTGCAAAGGTGATGTTTTATTTGTATTTGAGGTGGATGCATTTTGATTGTTGTAAGATTGTGAATTATATGTCGTCTTAATTCTAGCAATGACTTAAGATCTCAAATCTTGTGTTTACTTTACAAACTTCATCTTATGTTTTAAGCATTTTTATTGCCATAGTGGCAATCAATCATATTTTTTGTTGTTGTTTGAAAAATGTAGAATGAAATTTGACAAGGATATCATGTTGTTTTAGGCTTGATGGGAAATAATATTGTTCCATGACCCAAAAGAATAGAAAGTAATGTTAAGATTGAGCTAACATGTGAAAGTTCCTTGCAAAAAAATATTTTCAGCAACCAATAAAGGATTAAGTAATTTGATTGTATATGTAGAATGAAATTTTGAACTCAGTTTCATGTGGGTTGGCCATCACACATTGCACTATAAAAATTAATTATGGAGTAACGTTCTTGTTGATTGGTTTATTGCTTGTGTGTGGAACTTTGTAAAATGTTTGTTACTGGTATTTATGTAAATAACTTCTTGTTGTTAGTTTGACCATAAGCTTCTTATCTTTTGAATGTTAATTACATGATGATTATGGTTTGCTTCTAATTGTTGAGGGTGTTATCATTGTTATTACATGATGATTATGGTTTGCTTCTGATTGTTGAGGGTGTTATCATTGTGCTGAATATTTTGGCCTGTTAGGTTGTATCCAAGCAATGAACGTAGCAACATCATTGTGCTTGTGTTTGCTAGCTTTGAATAGAATCTAGGAAACGCTTGAAAAATATTTAAGTATTTATATCATATTTTTACTTTTGGCATAAAAGGCAACCTGTTTCATTCATTTTCATATTGATTTTATTGATTAAAGTGAGTGGAAGGTTTCTTTCTTCAGACTAGTTCCACTAATCTTATAGAGATTATTGATTTAAGCAGCAGAATGTGTAATGTTATACACCCTGGAAGTAGACTATGATCACAGGTTGCCATAACAGTAAAATATATGTGGGATTTGTCAGCACCCAAAGTGGTCCCTTCTTTTGAAGGGCCCCAAGTGGACAGCAAGCAGTGCTGTCG
Organism: Pinus taeda; assembly: GCA_000404065.3. Classification (NCBI taxonomy): domain Eukaryota; kingdom Viridiplantae; phylum Streptophyta; class Pinopsida; order Pinales; family Pinaceae; genus Pinus; species Pinus taeda. The sequence goes on from APFE031169575.1 coordinate 46,893, forward strand.
CTGCCACCAACACCACTCTTCTCTCTTTGGAACTAGTGCGTGATAGCTCCAAGGGGGCAAGCCCTATTTAAAGCAAAAATCCATTAAAATCATTAATAAGACACTTCAAATGTACAATAGAAACTTGCCGCAATCTGCATTAAAACTTATATCCCTGCACAAACAAGCCTAAATTTCAGATTTGAAAGAAGATGCTCGAAATCAGAAATTGAACTTCACAAATCTGTGACAATTTCCTCTTTAATCTGCAAAAAACTTGCAGATTGGCAACATCTATGCTATAAAACCACAAATAATTAATTCAAATTAGCAAACACATTATTCTTTTAAAACCATTATTAATTGGTGCTGTAATTAGATGGGCATGGGATATGGAAGAGAGGCAATTTAAAAGGATGGTGAAAATCAAATATGCCAGGGATCTTGGGTTATGTTGGTAGTCAATTTTCAACCAAACTTAAATTTTTTTTGGTCATATTTAAAATCACAAGGCTGTGCGGCTTTGTTTGACGTTTCAGACATCAAATCATCATGCAAATTACTCGTTTTTGTTTATGCTAATTTAATAATCCTATCAGCTTTTGGAAATCACCATTCCTGATTTCCAATCTGTGATTGGAGCGTTTCCTTCTTGATTATCTGCTCTTTATGGGCTCATTTTTAGTATTTACAATGTTAAAATGCAATCAAATTATTGTATTTACAAAATAAACGAAGATTTATCAAGGCCTTATGGAGACATGAAACATCCGTAGCTAGTGATTTTCTTTAGTCTTACCTCGCACTCTTGAGAAGACATGGAGGATCTGTAGACAGTGTTGTCCCTTCGTCTTACCTCTCTCTGAGCAGATAATGTATTAACGAGTCAGGGGGTTTTGTTTTTTGTGGTTTTGTTACTGTAGCATATGAATGGGATGCATCCAAGCATTGAAATTTCAGAAGTTGGGTTTATTGTGCATATGAAATGGCATGTGTTCATGCTTTTGAAATTTTATTCAGAGAAAAGAAAAGATGGATTTGGTATTGCATATGAATGAGATGTATTCTTCGGATATGCTTGGCCATCTATAGAGGTTTATTGATTTTTGGTAATTAACTTAACCTCTTAATTTTGGGTAATAAACTTACTCTAAAATGAAATAAGGCATTCAATGTGTTCCTTGTAATATATATATAAACAAAACATCTAAAGAAAAGTAATTGCACAATGATCCAGTCCAAGAAAACAAGATTTTCCACAAACGAATTAACATTTCTAGAAAAATTCAATAATTCCAATTTAATAATCCTATCGGCCTCTCTTTGTACCTTTTGGGACAATTGCTAGTTATAATAACAATAAAAATAATTAATTGCCGAGAAAGGTGCTCTCAAGCCCAGTAAACATTTTAATTGTCGAGAGCGAGTTGCACAACGGCATCGATCAAGCGGTCAAGCCCAACTTTTACCAGTAAGCAGTGAAGAGCGACACGTGTGCACAAAATATATGGCCCAACTTTCATTGGATAGGCTGAGTAGGGTAAGGATCAAGAGAATAAGCAATTTCTTTTTATTTTTTATTTTCTTTTTGTTATGATTATGAGTTTTGATTAGGAAAGTAGTAATAACCATTTTAATTTATTTTTATTTTTTGTTAGGACTAAGAGTTTGGTTTAATTAGAAGAGTAGTAATTAGATTTATCCTATTTTTTATATTTTATTAATTTTTAGTTTTTTATTATTAAATATACATATTTTTATATGTTGCATATTTCACGGGGATTCGATACCCCTTTCTTTGCCCATGGGAACATTAGCTTTACCTCCAGGTTTCAGGTTCCATCCAACGGACGAAGAACTTATCTCCTGCTATCTCAAGGACAAACTCAATCATGGCCTTAAAGAAGCAGAGCTCGAAGTTATTACCGAGGTCGACCTTTACAGAAACGAGCCCTGGGATTTGCCTGGTAACTTCAATTTTATTTTCCTGGTCCACAGATTTATGGGATCTCGCTAAGTAGTAGTGATTTGATTATGCTTTTGAAGTAATCTCTCTTAGGCATTAGTTCTCATGGCGGCTGTAACGAAATCTTAGACTTACATTTTGACCCATTAATTGGGGGTTAGCATATGGTAGATTTTTAAGTGGAATTGCGAGCTGAGATGATGGCGGTAACTGCGGTCTTTTGTAAAATGATGGTCCATGGGTTGCATTTCTGGTTCCTGTTCGCAGGCCATGTTAATGTAGATTTCAATAATAACCTACCTGTTAATGAATTTCACTCACCCACTTAAATCCTCGTAACTCTAGGTTTTAGGAACAGAGAATGTAACTGCAGGTTATAGTAACATAGGATATAACAGCAGGTCGTTTGAACAGAGTCGATGTTACTGAATTACTGTATTGGATTGTGGAAGGCATCCGTTATTCGCAAGTCTTCTAACCTATCTATCTTTGGATAGTAGCTTACAAAATTAGTCCATCAGATTCCTTGGGCGGTTATGTTAGAAGTAATTTCAATGTGAGTACATTGAATGGCGGCCCCATTTTCTTTAACTGTTTACATAGAATGCCAATAGGGTGAAACATATTCAAGAGGATGACTTTGAATCGGAACAGGTGGCTCTGCTAAGTAGGTTCCAAGAAGGGGACATTCAAGGATTCAATGGCTTGCAGATTGCCAAACCTGGTTATGTTAATGAAAATTTCAATTAGAGAATACAACTGAACTTTTAAAGTCAATTTTGGTTAATAGTAAATGCAAGGGCTTACTGATTCCTAGTGCTTCCAATAGTAAATTCGAATTTACTAAATATAGAGACAGTAACTTTTTGGTTATCGTAGGTTGTGTTAAAGTAATTAAACTAGAACATTCCATCACAATGGCTCTTGAATTTTTAGTATTAACAGTGTTGGGCACATTAAAATAGATGTCGGTAGTATTACTCCAAAGAAATATTTGTTTATTCCCACTGGCGGTTGAAATATGACGGCATAACATTGAATAAGTATTATTTTTACAGCTCCTTAGCTTAGAATATGTATATCGCTAATAATTATTAACGACAGTGGACTGATGCAGCTTATCAAGTTTCCCGGAACAGTTATGTTCAGTTTTTCAGTAACAGTAGTTAATGGGATAACCTGGATTTTCTCAGTTGGGTCTGCAGAAGTGTAAAAATTCTGGTAAGAAGACACATGATGATTTACTGTTGCATAGTTTCCCAAAGATTTTCACGTTAACTAGACGATTATCATGTTAACTGCAATTCAGTAATTAGTGGACAAGGACTCGTGCTCGAAATGAACCTTGTGCAATTCTGCACGGATTATGCCTGTAAAGTAAATTTTGGTGTTAAAAAAATTGGCTTTGCATAGGTTGACCGTTGACACCTCTTTTCTTTGAACTAAACTCAATATACATAATGTTTCGTAATTGAAATGAGCTTGTGTGTTTTGCATACGAATCTTTCCTGTAAATTAAATTTTGGTGTTAAGAAACATGATGTTGCACATGTTCCTGGACCTGATTATGTGGTAAGTAAAATTCAGCAATGAGTACAATGACTCACCCTTGAATCTTTTGCAATTTTGCAGAGAAATCCTTCCTGCCCAGCCGTGATATGGAGTGGTATTTCTATAGTCCTCGTGATAGGAAGTATCCAAATGGTTCACGCACTAATAGGGCTACTGAAGCTGGGTATTGGAAAGCCACAGGAAGGGATCGTAAAGTTTACTCTCGAGCAAGTACAGTAGGAAAAAAAAAGACTCTAGTTTTCTATAGAGGCCGGGCTCCACAAGGTGAACGAACTGATTGGATAATGCATGAATATCGTCTTGAGGAAAATGAATGTGAGGCAGGACCTTGTTTGCAGGTATTATTTATGAATTATTCATTTTTTGGGATGCTGTTTTTAAGTGAAATGTATTTGTTTGGATACCATCATATCGAAAACATCATCAATATTCATATGCATAGATAGAGACATATGCACATACATACACCTCTTTTGTTTTGAAGGTATTTACTTCAAGGCTAAAATATAATGAATGAGCTAGAAAAGTCTCATTTGAGTTTTATGGAACTGGATTTAAGAAAATTAACTGGTTGACTAGTATGATAGGTGTAATTGGATTGTGACTGACAATTAGATATGGTATGTGCACTTATGGAAATGCTCTTATATATTGCCATCCAATCTGAAATAAGTGTCGGGCAAATGGAAGGTATTAGGGTTCCCAAGAAATATAAAGCGTTAAATTAGCAAAGCCAAGGGAACAATGTTTGAAGGAACAGGAACAACATTAAAAGGAGTTGAGGGCAATGACATCTTTAATTTTTATTTTTCAAATTTGCAGCAACAGAGCGACACCTAATCTCCATGTTTTCAGTGTTTTTTGCATAGGACAACACTTTATCTCTTTGCTAGGTGTTTCATTCCACTTGAACTTTCTTGTTTTTCTTATCTAGCAATGATGGCCTCTCAGCCTGTGCTCTCTCATACCAATGACTTGATTCAGGGCAACTTGTTTGCACAGGTATGGTTGTTTTAGCTTTGGCATGATTCCTCTTACGACCATGCTGCTTCTTTTGTGTCAAGCTTTTAAGTTTTAATTCTCTTCAATTTCTCTTCTTGCTGTAACTTCTCAATCTTTTGTTTAGCTTTATTTCTTTATGAAGTTTGAGTTCCCTGTTTGTTTTCTGATTTGATATTGTACGTTTAGACTTTTTGAGCTAGGTTTTAAATCAAAGGGTTTGAATCCTTTGAAAGAAGACAAGTTGATCTTAAATACATAGTTATTTTGTTGCTAGGGGACTAGGAGATGTGCCCTGCATCTTCCTGTTGCAGAGACATGTACTCATCATCTCCCCCATCTTGGGGGATGCCTTCTCACGTTTGTTATGTGGGGAGGTGCCCTTGATCAAACTGAAGGGATGTTCCCTCAAAACGATTCAAAACTATGGTTAGTATTGTCTAATACATTGTCTAATATTCTCATTTCTAAGGTCTCTGTCCTCCATGCCCAACAATCTGATTTAAAGTCTGATTTAGGTCTAATTTGCATTTCTATGCCCTGCAATCTATTATATGAATTTGCCTATGAAGTTATCCGAAATTCTAATAGTCTAACCTACATATTTCATGTCCAACTAGCTGATATAGAGGGCTAGTCGATATATTTCATATATAGTAGCTGTACAAATGTTGGATTTTTATTTTCTATTGCCTGACAATATGTTATAGAGATCCAACTAGTGTGTCTAGTGCCAAAACATACACTGTATACTTACAAACTCTCCCAAGATTGTTACTTCCCATAATTGTGTACCCTTCTTATGAGTTTTGCAAACTGTGGATGTTTGATGGTATAAGTTTGGTTTTACAACTCATATTATAAGGTAACTCGACACACCTTGATTTCAAAATTAGCATTTTTTCACCCATACCCATGTGCATACTTGCACCTAAAAATTTGGCTATTTACCCTAGTGTTGATGTCTTCTCCTCTCAAGGAAAAGAGTCAAACCTCCTAAGGGCTTGTTCAGGTTGGCTTTGTGTTTTTATAAAAATGATACTCCTTTTTTCATTTATATTATGATCATAATAATGAAAAATAATGATTTTTCATTAGTATATAAATAATAATGAAAAATAATGATTAACAAGTATAATTAATTATGAAAGGGCATGTCTTGGGACATGACTCCCATGATGCTTTAATAATATTCAACTCTTCTTGCAACGTGTTTTAATTCATAGAATCTCTAAACATTTTTGGCCCTTGTAATTCATTGACAACTTTTAAAGCCTTGAAAAGAAATTATTTCTCCTACAATCATCAATACTTGAACATTCAAAAATAATATCTCCTAGCATTTTAATCCTTGCATGCCAATATGCTTTGATCTGCTTGATTCGCTTCGCTGATGGAAGGCTTTGTTGGTTCTTTTAGAAATCACTAAGAGTATTGGTTCTACTAATAAAAGTCATTAAATCATTTTCAACGAATTGTTAAATACTCCAAATATTTCTTCAAGTACTCAAAAGCTGAAGCAATTCTGTGAGACAAATTTCTCAAGTATAAATAAATTTCCATTACTTGCTTAATTATTCCGAGTTGCCTATTAATATTTACTGTGACATAGGATCTGGCACCATTTAACAATTTTTTCGTTGAATTGAGGCTTTTGTGATCCATAATAGTTATAAGTAGAACTTCGGCGTAAATCACATATAGAAAGACCTTTTTCGATGCGTTTCGAACCAACCAGTGTGGTTCATTGTCAGGACAAGTTGAAGAAACAGATCCAGCAATTGCATGTTAAATAGTCTGAGCAGAGCCTCCAACGGCTATCTTGACCAACGACTAATTTTGACTTAGGGACCAAAGTCAAAAAGTCATTTTTAATAATTTAAAGGAAGTTAGTTTTTCGATGCGTTTCGAACCAACCAGCGTGGTTCATTGTCAGGACAAGTTGAAGAAACAGATCCAGCAATTGCATGTTAAATAGTCTAAATACTCTGAGCAGAGCCTCCAACGGCTATCTTGACCAACGACTAATTTTGACTTAGGGACCAAAGTCAAAAAGTCATTTTTAATAATTTAAAGGAAGTTAGTTATATTCGGTGACCATACCTTAAAATATATATAAAAATATATAAATAAATCAAATAATTTTAATTGGTGTTTCAGTTAATAGTTAAAAAGGAATCAAAAAATTATAAGTTATTGTAATTTAAATGGGATTTAGTTATATGGAAGACCTTACTATTTATATAAATATATAAGGTAATTTTAAGATAATAGTTAGTTAGAATAACTATATATCAGAACGAGAAATTAATAATAAGTTAAAATTAAATAAATAAATAAC
>APFE031169575.1:54365-140528 GCA_000404065.3 Pinus taeda
GGGGGGGGGGGGGAGGAAAAGAAAGACTAGGACGAAAGGGCAGGGATCCAACAGCTATTGATCTTCCAGCCGTCATCTCTATTGAGATTGTTAGGCCTTCTTTCAATCTCAATAGCTTCCCTGAATTTACGATGATGGAACTGAGCAACTTTGGCAACAACCTTGGCCTCCTCCATGCAAACCTGAAGCTTGGTCTTTTCCACATGCTCTGCTAACGTTGAAGACTTGGTTCTCCCATGTCTTAGGTCAGCTGCATGTTCGCTGATCCTCTAATGGATGGAGCGCCCTGTTTCCCTGATATAGGGGGTCCCACAAGAGCAAGGGATCAAGTAGACACCCTTCATGTCCTTCGGGTCAACGGGATCTTTCACCGATCGGAGGGAATTACGAAAGATAATCACTTTGTTTGTGTCAATACAAGACGTCTCGATTCTTGCTTAGTCATTAGGTCTTTCATGTTAAAAAAAAAGACAGAGTGAGCAAGTGCATCCCCTATAGCCATGTGTAATTTCAGGAGTTCAATAGGTCCTACTCTGTGAGCCTCTTGGGAAGGAGTTCAATAGGTCCTACTCTGTGAGCCTCTTGGTCGTTTCTCTAGAATCAGTGCTTACTTAAGTTACTACAACATTTCCATGTTGGCAATGGGTAGTTGTCTTTGATGAAGGCTACATTTAGGTTTGTGAAATCCACACACAAGTGGATTTGTCCTAACTTCTTTGTCATTAGCACGAGGTTTGAAAGCCAAGTGGTATGTCTAGATGGAGAAATGATTCTCACACTCAACATCTTCTCAAGTTCTTGTTTAATAAGGAGCTTTGTATTGGTCTGCCTAAGCTTTTGCCTGAAAGGCTTGGCACCCTCGACTAAAGGGATCGTGTGTTGTATGACATCACCTTTATATGCCTTCATGTCATCATATGACCAAGCAAACACATCCTTAAAATCCATCACTAATTTCTTAATCTTACTCTTTTCTTTAGGAATGATGTGACTACCAATCCACTGTAGTCCCTACATTGATCTCTTCATATTCTTCTAGGATGATCGAGTCGGTTCATCCTTTGAAAGCATCATCTCGATTTAAAGATTCTTCTAAAGGTATTAAACTCGAGGGAATCTTATTAGAGGGTAAAAGTTCTACATAATGTTCTTCCATCAAATAAGGCTCATCTCCCTCGAATTCATTAGTGCTCTTGAGAAACCTGACAATTTGATCATCGTCATTAAAAACTTGCCAGTTCTCAACATTGTCTGAAATTGAGGGTTTGTAAAGTATCTCAATTCTACCACCTATCTCTAATTTTGGGCAAGGTTGCATAATTGATGTAGACACAACTAATGAATTGGCAATAACATTCATAGACCTTGGTATCGCTTCTATCCCAAATGCATCAAAGACACCTATGACCCCCATGATTGCTTGTTTATACTTTTCTGAGGATGCACCATCAAAACTCATCCTCCATAACCCGTTCACTTCTTTTGGTTGAAGAATTTCAGTGGCCATGACCATGTCAGATCCCATACTTTCTTCTATGATTTTAACTTGATTGTTAGGATTTCTAGGATGTTCTACATGGTTCATTCTATAGGATTCCTTGTATAACCTAACAGATTCATCCTCACGGGTAAGTAGTGTGATGTAAGATAGATCCATTTGAATTGCACCACCTACATCTAGCATCCACTTTCACGATAACAAACATTCCCCAAGTGGGAGGCAGATCCAACACGACTATGTCCATACTCAAGAATACATTATGTTGCAAGGTGAACTTGCAAATCCTTGATCAACCTGGTGGATGGGATCTCCCCAGAGTCAAAACCATAGATATTCTTCTAAGGTCGTAAAGCTCTAAGTCCCATATTCTTAGCCACTTGGAAGCTCATGACATGTACTGTAGCCCTTGAATCCATCATGCAATTATGAAGGATCCAATTAGTTACGATTAATGACACTAGGAATGGCTCGTTTAAGGGATCATTGCTAGATTTAACATGACAAATGTTAGAAACATAGGGGGATCCTCACTTTGATTCATACAAATAGTGTTACTCTGAATCACTTCCTGGACTCTTGGCTCTTCAAAACCTAAAGCCTTCCCTATTTGACTTCTAAAGGTAGGGATCTTGACAACTTCATCAAAGGGATAGGCACTTTAGCATTATTTCCCATCCAAAGAGATCTACATCTAATTCAGTGGACTTTAAAAATTTGGGAGGGTACACTACCTTTTTAGACGAATAGGATGTTTGACCGGATGATTGACCAAGAGTTTATTCTAGGTTTGGGTTCATATAGGATGTTTCTTTGGATTTGCGTTGATAAGTTTTCCCTCTAAAATGCTTGACATACATTTGTTTAAGTTGACCATTGGAAGGGATCCTATCGAACAACTTGTTACCAATCTTTTTAGCAGCACTGCTAAGGCCCTGGCAGCCTCACTAAGATGGGCACACGCAAGGCAAGGACCCACTATCACCTCGGCTCGAGCCCCCACTATTTAGGCCCAACACCTCCTAAACAGCCAAGGGAGGAGTCCCTCAATATTTTCCCGAAACTCTTGTTTATGTCCAGTGCCTTGTATGAAAGTCACAATGGGGTTGAGGTGTTCTTGAATTGTCTGCTGTCCTGCGTAAAAAAAACAACGCTAAAAGCAGAGCAGATTTCAATAGTTGATATTAGTAACCAAAATATTTCAAAGATATAGCATGTAACCTATGGATTTTGGTCTACTAAACTTATCCTAACCAAATGTGTGATTGTTTCTTGATTTTGAGGTTTGGTTAAGGATTTATGAGTCAAAATAACTTGCTGTCTTGTATGACAGTCTGTAATACCTGCATAAAGGCATGCATTTATGTGACACGTATGGTCTTTAGAGCACACATTTGAGGAGGACGAATTGATATTTTGAGCATTATTTTTTCTTTTATGAGGTGTTGTTGGGGGTCTTGAGATGTATCCACCCTTGTATCATGGATATTGTAAGTATTGTTGTCTTATCTCTTTGGCTTGTAAGAGATAAATGCATTATTTTATGTCTTTAGGGATTTTGGTGGATGAGCAAGTGTTTGATCTCTCATATAAGTAAGAGGAGCATTTCTCACTTTTAAGTCATCGCTACTTGTGGAGACATATCACTAGATGTCTACTTTTCTCTTATTCTAAAAGGCTACAGAGGGATGACTAGAGTGACATGTTATGGAGATGGTACTCAGTGGATGATGTTGCAAGATGTCTATGGTTGTTCATAGCTAGGGTTTGATAAATGATTTTAATATTTTTCTCTTATTCTAAAAGGTTAAGGATGAGTACAGTGATGTCTTATGGAGATAGTTTCAGTGGATGATCTTGCAAAATTTCTATGGATGTTCATAGCTTGGGTTTGATAATTATTTTAATTTTATGAGTAGTGGTCAGCCCTAGAAATCACCCTAGATCTTCTTACTTTCTCCCAAAGGAGTCCTTAGTTGACCCCAGATGCTTCAAAAATAAGTAGTCACTAGTCTTTCTCCTAATACTCGATCACAAAATCCAAAGTTTTATCTTCTATTTTCTATTTTAGGATTAAATTAGGATTTATAACAGCTATATATTCATTTTCAACAATAGAATAGCTAGACGTCTAGGGTTATTGAGCATTTGTATGGTTAAAAAAATAAAATATTATCATCATATTATGCATTGCTGATTTATTTTACAGCCTTGTTAGGGCTGGACTTCTTGCATTTAGGGCTGTTATATGCCACTTAATTTTCAGATTTAGTGTGCTAGTTAAACCCTAGTTTAATTCGTATTCTCAGCGCTAGTTTTCATTGGCAATTGTTAAAGGGTTGTTTTATTTTTATGTTGCACTGGTTGTGGGGACAATCAGACGGGGGTACAGGGGGATGAGTTCCCGAGACGGCTAGAACCCACCACCATATTTTCAGGGGACGACAAGTGCAGCAACTATTTTTTATATTTATTAAAAAATAAAATAAAATTTAGTAATTCAGCATAAACACGAATGATAAATTAAAATATAAAAAATAGAACTATTACTAATTTTGGAATTCAAATTACAAAATAAAATACTAAAGTTTAATATTGTATCATCATTGTGCATCACAAAAACAAATCTCGTCATCATTGTCCATTGTCGAGAACTTAAGAAGTACTATTAGTCTGCTACAACCTACAATCTACTACTATCTACATAATCATTCGATGATGCATGATGAATCATTTCAAAATTTAAGTAGCAACTAACCTTTAAAGTCTAAAAGTAAAATTTAATAAAACGATAAACATGAACAAATCATTAAAAAATAATTATAAATCCCAAATTAAGAGTCCAAAAATTAAGAACCTTGTGGGACCTGTCATCAGTGTAATGTATATCACAATCATTCAGAATCATTATTATTTATAGAGCACAAAGAGTATTACTATACTGATGCAGGAGCATCTGAACTTAGTCAGCAATGTGATGGTTTGTTCACATGTTGTGGCTAAATGAGTTGAATTTCATTGACCTAAGTGGTCAAAAGTCAGTTTTAGTCAAGAGGGTTGGATCTCTCGAAAATGATCTGTAATTCATTATTGTAATAGTTAGGAAATTGTCTTATTTTAGACTAAGAGATAAAGTTGTTAACATAGGTGTGTAATGGAGCTTAAAAATAGAGATTTGACTGTTAGATTGATTAAAAATAGAGATCGAGTTGTTCGTACAGTTAGAATAGGATTTGATTCATAAAAAGAAGAAAATGTAATGAAGAAGGATTAGCTGAGATGATTGAGGATTGAGTGAGAGGCAAGAGTTGAGTGATAGATAGGTTTTGAGGTTGGAACAGAGGTCTGTAAAATTGCTGTAATTGAGCGAGAGGGCCAAGACTTTGTAATTATCATTATATTGAAGAAATTGATTCAGTGTGTGATTGCGTGTCAATTCTGGTGAAGACTCTCATTTACTTCTGTGCATTTGCGTTCTGAAGCGCATTCGGGTATTTTCTCTGTTTGTCATATTTTAATTGTTAATCTCAGTATTTAAGTGTTAATCACAGTCATTAGCATTAAGGACGGGGGTAGAAGAGCACAGAAAGGTTTGATCGTGTTTGAAGGCCCGTATTCCATCCTAACCATCGATCTAAAGTTCAACTGCTTATGTCATAGACAACGGCGGGGTTAGGCCTGGTTTTAACCCGTGCGATAGTCTAAGAACCGCTAGCCGAAGGATTTGATGAACTCTTCTAACCAATGGATATCAGGGTTTAAAGTGATCGGAGGTTAAGTCTAAACTCGGACCCGAACTTTTATAGATCAAGGTTTATAAACCATATTGGCTTTGTGAGGTGGGTAAGTGTCACGCAAGTTCTCTGTGCGGTATCGCTGTCAATTGTTGGATGACTAATTGATTGTTGACCATTGGATTAGATCGCATCGCATCATTCAGGAGTGAATGAACCTTGGCCAGGCGAAATTGCGATTTGCGATGTCACTGTCGACCGTTAGATTTGGAGAAAGGAGATCAATGACGTAGAGCGAAGTGTCGGTCTTCTAAAGGGAAAGTCAACGTGGGATCGACTGCTGTTCAATTGTTGTTCAGTTGCTATTCAATTGACCTCCTGTGTCAATTTTTGGTGTCGGAGCACAGAGATTGAGTTTGACTGCAGTAAACATGTTGCCAAGAAGAGGAGCTGGCATAGGTCGAGGAAGACCTGAAGCAAATGTAGTTTTGCTGGAGGAGATCCGGAGTCTGCGTACAAGGATGGACACAATGGAGACTGTGTAGAGGAGAACACCTGATGAAGGAGATGCCCGTGCTGCAGAAGAATCTTCTGAGGAAGAAGAAGAGGAGGAAAATGAAACTAGCAAAGTTATCAATATGTTGACTAAAGTAGGTGGAAAACCAAAGGTGGAAATTCCTATGTATGAAGGGAGTCTCAATGCAAAAGAGCTAATGGATTGGATCAGTTCACTGGACGAATATTTTGACTATGAAGAGATTGATGACAAAAAGAAGGTGAAATTTGTAGTTACCGGATTTAAGGGTCACGCAACGATTTGGTGGGATGAACTATAAACATTTAGAACAAGAAAAGGAAAGTCCAAGATCAAGCAATGGGACAAAATGGTGAGTAAAATGAAAGCTAAATTTATGCCAAAAGATTATCAGTTAAATCTTTTTAAACAGTTACAAAATTTAAGGTAAAAAGGAATGTCTTTTAAAGAATACACATAAGAGTTTTATAGATTGAGTATTAGAGCAAGACATGCAGAAGATGATATGGAGAAGGTAGCCAGATATATCAATGGCTTAAAATACAACATACAGGACGAGATCAGCTTGTTGAGTTTGAAGACCATTGAAGACGCCTATCAAGTAGGTTTGAAGGCAGAAGAGAAGATGTTGAGAAAACAAAATCAGAGGAATAGAGGGAAAAGTTTAGTAAGAGGTAGAGGAACTACCAGACCAAGGTTTCAACAACATCAGCACGAAGCAGGAAGTTAAAGTAGCAGACCACCACAAGGGGAGATTTTAATAGAGGAAGATTTGCACCTAGAGGAAGAGGCCGAGGAAGAGATATTCAGTGTTACATGTGTGGAGAATGGGGACATGTATTGTGGGACTGTCCTCATAATAGAACAACAAGTCAGAGGAATGCGAATGTGGCTGAAGCAAAGCCATAAACACCTCGAATTATAGAAAAGGAAGAATCCCCTGAAGTAGGAGAATCCCTGTTGTTGAAGAGGGCATTGCTTAAGGCAGAGAAAGAGACTGAAGAACCAACTCAGAGGAAGAGTTTATTCAGAACTACATGCAAATCCAAAGGTAAATGTTGTAAAGTGATAATTGACTGTGGAAATACTGATAACCTTGTTTCGACAGAGATGGTGGACAATCTAGGATTAGTGAAGACAGTACACCCTACTCCTTACAAAGTGTCATGGTTGCAGAAAGGATATCAGATTATTGTGACAAAACAATGCAAGGTAGAGATACAGATTGGTATGTATAAAGATGTGATATTGTGCGATGTAATGCCAATGGATGTATGCCATGTATTGCTGGGAAGACCATGGCAGTTTAATTGGAAAGCTATTCATGATGGGAGGAAAAATACTTATCCTCTGCAGAAGAATGGAAATAAACATACATTGCTGCCATTTGAAGGATGATGCTGACAAAGAAGCACTTGGAAACAGTGTTATGCTGATGAATGGAAAGGAGCTGTTGCAGGAGGTAGGAAAAGGTGAAGAAATGCATTTTGCTGTCGTAGGGAGACCTAAGGTAATTTTAAGTTCCACAAACTTAGATGATTTACTTGAAAAAATCAAAACTCTGTTAAATGATTTTGCTGATATTATTTTGGATGAGTTGTCAAATGCATTGCCACCAATCAGGAGTATTAGTCATCATGCGAGTTTGCCAAACAAAGCAGTGTATAGATTAACTCATGTAGAAGTTGGAAGACAAGTGCAAAAACTGATGGATAAGGGACTAATGAGAGAGAGTCTTAGTCCATGTGCTGTGCCAACAGTACTCCGTCCAAAGAAAGGAGGTGAATAACGTATGTGCACAGATTCCAGAGCCATAAACAAGATCACTATCAGGTGTAGATTTCCTTTGCCACACATGGATGATTTGATGGATTGTTTGAGTGGGTCAAAGTATTTTACTAAAATAGATCTGAAGAGTGGATATCATCAAATAAGAATTAGAGAAGGAGATGAATGGAAGACTGCATTTAAAACAAACAGTGGGTTGTATGAGTGGTTAATGATGCCTTTTGGACTCACTAATGCACCTAACACGTTCATGAGATTGATGAATGAAGTCTTGAAGGAATCTGCAGGCAAGTTTGTTATTGTTTATCTTGATGATATTCTAGTTTTTAGTAGAAGTAAGGAAGAACATCTAGAGCATCTTAAATTGGTTTTCAGAACTCTGCAAGAAGAGAAGCTATTGATAAATCTGAAGAAATGTAGTTTCATGAAAGAAGAATTAATTTACTTGGGATTTGTAGTTTCTAAAGAAGGGTTGAAAATGGATCCAGAGAAAGTCCAAGCAATTTGGAATTGGCCTATTCCAAGGAATATATCTGAGGTAAGAAGTTTTCATGGTCTTGCAAGTTTTTATGGGAAATTTATCAGAGGGTTTAGTCATATTTGTGCACCAATTCTTGAAACAATCAAGGAGACTAATTAGCCGTTCAAGTGGATAGAAACAACAGACAGGGATTTTAAGTTGCTAAAGAGGAAAATAACAGAGAAACCAGTTTTAGCTTTAACCGATTTTGGAAAAGTATTTCAAGTTGAAACTGATGCTAGTGGAGTTGCAATTGGAGCAGTTTTGAGTCAGGAACAGAGACCAACAACCTACTTCAGTGAGAAATTAAATGAAGTGAAGAAGAAGTATTCTTCTTATGATAAAGAATTTTATGCTATTGTACAAGCCTTGAAAAAATGGAGACATTATCTGCTACCAAAGGAGTTTATATTGTATTATGACAATCATGCATTACAGTTCATAAACAATCAACGAGAATTAAACTAGAAACATGCCAAGTGGGTGGAGTTTTTGCAGAGCTTTACTTTTGTGATAAAGCACACAAGTGGTAAGTTGAATAAAGTTGCTGATGCTTTAAGCAGGGTAAATCTCATTGCGCAAGAATTAAAAGTTGGTGTTGTACGATTTGAAGAAATGGTTGAAATGTATAAAGATAATGCAAATTTCAAGGATATTTACACAACAGTACAAAATCCAATAGCTCATAACTGAAGTCAGTGGTTAGATTATCTTATCCAAGGAGGTTTATTGTTTAAAGGTAACAAGTTGTGCATTCCCAAATGTTCTATGAGGGAAAACATAATAAAGGAGAAACATAGTGGAGGATTATCTGGTCACTTTGGACAAGACAAAACCTTTGCTCAGGTAAATACTTTTTATTATTGGCCAAAGATGCAGACTGATGTTAAGAGATTTATTGAGAAGTGCAGGATATGTTAGCGTGCTAAAGGGAAAAGCCAGAATATAGGATTGTACCAACCATTGCTAATACAAGACCGACCATGGGATGCAGTTAGCATGGATTTTGTTTTGGGGTTACCTAAAACTCAAAGGAGGAATGATTCCGTTTATGTTGTGGTAGATAGATTTTCCAAGATGGCACATTTCATTGCATGTAAAAAGACTAGTGATGCAACACATATTGCTAATCTATTTTTTTAGAAATTATAAGATTACATAGATTGCCTGTAAGTATTGTGTCTGATAGAGATACAAAGTTTGTAGGGCATTTATGGATAACTCTTTGGAAGAAACCAAGAATTAACCTCAGTTTCAGTTCAGCATACCATCCTCAAACAGATGGACAGACTGAAGTAGTAAACAGAAGCTTGGGGAACATATTGAGAAGTTTAGTGTATCAAAGTCCTAAGCAATGGGATTTAACACTAGCTTAGGCTGAGTTTGCTTATAATGACACTCCAAACCGAAGTATTGGAATGAGTCCATTTCATATTGTTTTTGGGATGAATCCAAGAGGTGTGTATGAGCTCAGAAATTTGGGTAAACAGGAGACAAGAAGTGCAAAAGCTGAAGAGTTTGCAGAGCAGATGCAAAGACTACAAGAAGATGTCAAAGGCAGATTGCAGGAAAGCAGTGGCAACTACAAACAAAGAGTAGATATGAAAAAAAGAGAGAAAGAATTCCAAGTGGGAGATTTAGTGATGGTGTATTTGAGAAAAGAAAGATTTCCTGCTAAGACTTACAATAAGCTAAAAATGAAAAAGATAGGACCATATAGAATTGTAAGAAAGTTTTCAACTAATGCTTATGAAATTGAATTGTTGGAAGGGATTGGAATATCACCTATTTTCAATGTTGCAGATTTGTATCCGTACAAAGAGATAGAGACAGAGCTACAGGAGGAAACTATAGAAGATGAAGTTCAAACTTTGAACTGGGAAGAACAAATGCCAAAGACAGTTAAGAGAGAGGTGGAAGCTGTTTTGGAGAAAAGAGTATCCAAAAGAACTAGAGGACAACTAGTGGAGGATGCTAGTTGGTTGACAACAGCAGAGTTGCAGAAGTATGGAGTAAACACTGAAAGTTTGAGGGATGACTCTTTTCTAACCCGAGAGTCTGATGCAGGGGCATTTGGACTTTTAGTCAACAATGTTATGGTTTGTTCACATGTTGTGGCTAAATGAGTTGAATTTCACTGACTTGAGTGGTCAAAAGTCAGTTTTAGTCGAGAGGGTTGGATCTGTCGAAAATGATCTCTTATTCATTATTGTAATAGTTAGGAAATTGTCTTATTTTAGACTAAGGGACAAAGTTGTTAGTGTAGGTGTGTAATGGAGCTTGAAAATAGAGATTTGACTGTTAGATTGATTAAAAATAGAGATCGAGTTGTTCATACAGTTAGAATAGGATTTGATTCATAAAAAGAAGAAAATGTAATGAAAAAGGATTAGCTGAGATGATTGAGGATTGAGTGAGAGGCGAGAGTTGAGTGATAGATAGGTTTTGAGGTTGGAACAGAGGTCTGTAGAATTGCTGTAATTAAGTGAGAGGGCCAAGACTCTGTAATTATCATTATATTGAAGAAATTGATTCAGTGTGTGATTGCGTGTCAATTCTGGTGAAGACTCATTTACTTCTGTGCATTTGCGTTCTGAAGCGCATTCGGGTATTTTCTCTGTTTTTCATATTTTAATTGTTAATCTTAGTATTTAAGTGTTAATTGCGGTCATTAGCATTAAGGACGGGGGTAGAAGAGCACAAAAAGGTTTGATCGTGGTTGAAGGCCTATACTCCATCCTAACCATCGATCTAAAGTTCAACTGCTTATGTCATAGTCAACGGCGGGGTTAGGCTTGATTTTAACCCGTGCGTTAGTCGAAGCACTGCTAGCTGAAGGATTTGATGAACTCTACTAACCAATGGATATCGAGGTTTAAAGTGATCGAAGGTTAAGTCTAAACCTGGACCCGAACTTTTATAGATCAAGGTTTATAAACCATATCAGCTTCGTGAGGCGGGTAAGTGTCGCGCAAGTTCCCTGTGCAATATCACTGTCAATCGTTGGATGACTGACTGATTGCTGACCGTTGGATTAGATCGCATCGCATCATTTAGGAGTGAATGAACCTTGGCTGGGCGAAATTGCGATTTGCGATGTCACTGCCAACCGTTAGATCTGGAGAAAGGAGATCAACAACGTAGAGTGAAGTCCCCTTATAACATTAAGCACTAAAGATGAGTTAGCCATTGTAATGTTTATTTCAGGAGTAACAAATGTTATGTACAAAAGTAATAATGTCATAAAGTGAAATAAATTATATATAATAAATGATTTTTATGTTAATGTATCTAGGGAATTAGTTGACTGGTTCCTAAAATGAATAATGGAACTTGGTATGTATATAGACAACACCACTAGTAATTTAGTAGCGCATTGATATATCATCTAGTCTCTCCTGCGTGTCTCTTGCATATATTTAACATGGTATTAAAGTCATGGTGATTATGGCATGGGGAAAATTCAAAGGTTCATGTTAAGAAAAGGATTGTCACAGACATGGAGAAAGAGACAAGTTCAAATTGAACACAAATTAATTCATGTAGTATAGTGACTGTAAACTGTAAACCTGAATAAGTCATTAAAATTTAATTGTAAATCCCAAATTAAGAGTCTCAAATTTTGCCCCCATCGTTCAACTCTTACCTCACCTACAACCATTGCTCGACCTCTCTCGGCTTTGATTACCTTTGTCGTTGTGAATGGAGTTTCCACTGTGAATGGAGTTCTTTGTTCAATGTTTACCTTTGCCCGCTGTCTCAGACTTCGCTTGACTCTTACCTGCAACCCTCGGAACCTCTGTTTCCCTGCAACCTTCACTTGAGCTCAGTGTTTACTTGCAACCTTCGGAGCATGTGTTTACCTTCAGTGTCGTGTCTCTGTAACAATGTTTACCTTCATCATCGTCGTGTAGTGTAGTGTGTAGTATGTGATAGGTTTAGTTTAGTCAATAGGTTTAGGTTGTGATAGGGTTTAGGTTTCAAAATTTGTTTTTAAATGTTTTGACTTTAAAGTTTAGAACTTAGGTTTTAAAATCTATTTTTTTAATATATATATATATATATTTTTTTGTTGTTGTTTAAGTTTAACGTGCTTGATATCGGGGGACGTCCTAAAGTAACTTGAAAAGTGCCCAATTTTTCGAGGGACGGCTTGAAAGTCCCCAAATCCTCGATGGAGTCCCTGGCTAATTAGGGAAGTTTCCAACAAGTTCCAAAGTACCCGGATTGTCGGGATGTAGGAAACACCATGAATTTTGGTGGGGACGGGTCCCCATGCAACATAATTACCAGTTTTATTGCTGAAATATATCATCTTTTGTGCAAGTTTTTGTAACAACCATAGTTTTCTTTTCTTTTGTAGTGACTGGGGTTCCCTCTTTGACTAATATTGACTTGTTAAACATTACAAATTGTCTTAGAAACTTCATATGCTAAAATCTGGAAATTGCTCTAATTAGACCACCTTGTCTTAATTTTGAATGCTGCATTTTATTGGTGGTGTCATGAGTAGTTAATATAAGAGTCCTTAGACCTGATTTCCTCTTGTCTTAGGGACCTTTGTTTCAACCTTTAGGGCAACGATACTTTGTCCAAGGCATGCTCTACGTATTTAGAGGAGTTCTCTTTCCATTAGAAAGCATCATGTGGCATGGTTAACATGGTCCAAGCCTATAAACAAAGATCAAATGCCTACTTTGACAAATTAGAAAAATGACAAGTGGCAAGTTGACCTATGCAATGGTGAATGTGGACCCAAGTCAAAATTAGACCTATAAGCCTATAGAAGACGGTGAAAGAATCATCTTCACTCATGAAGCAGAACGTTAGGGTTCATGGGCTCTAAAAGAGTTGCGATAGAGTTTGGAAGGTGTAGAAATTTGTGAAATCCTTTGATAACATGCAAAAATTTATGAAAATATGCAAAATAATGCAAAACATATATTTCACCTCATAAGAAGAGGTTTCTTGGATCTTAACCTTGTGAATTTTCATCCTTAGGTATGCTATGAAAAAACAACGACAGAAGTGGACAATATTTCAATCCTCAACAATGCCAAACATCTAGGAAAATCCAAGAGAAAAGATACCAAAGTGTTTTGATAAATTTCAGCCCTCTAGGGCAATCTTATCATGCATATCCCAAATATAAAAACTCCTATTTATTCTAGGGCAATCTTATCATGCATAACCCAGACTTGGAAACTCCTATTTACAACAATAAATACATCGGTAAAACAACCCTTATTTTCATCCATTCCATTGTTAAATCACTTGGAAGGCATATTCCATTGGAAATTACAAACCATGAAGAACTTCGATGGATGAAAATCAAATTTGCAATTTATAGAAGTATTGAACAATTGAGAACTTCAATAATATGCATAAGATCAAGTTGTTGTACATAGTCTTATCAAATGGCTAGTACAATCCACTAGCTTTCCAAAACCCTAGCTAGGGATAACATTGAAAAACCGTACCTCAACCAAGGAGGTCCAACATGAATCACCTATGCTAGTTCTCCAAAGCAAGATGCTGCCTCCTGTTCTTCTTCTTCGCCAACATAAGTTGGGGTTTCATCTCAAAACCTTAATCTCAAAATCTCCGAAGGGATAAAACCCTAACCCTAGACTTCAAGATGCTCCAAGAATATCAAGAAGCCCAATCGACTTCAAGAGAGAGAGAGAGAGAGAGAGAGTACAAATGAAGATATAAGAGAGAGAGGATGATTAGTGTGCTCATCCAAATCATCTCTCCACATAAGAGTGAGGAAGAATGATGGGTATGAGATGAGTGAGTGAAGGACTCTCTCCTTTTCCTATATATATGAGAGGTAAGGGAGTCCAACAATACAATGTTGGCCAAATCCCTTTCAAGCAACCTACAATAATCACATGTATGTTCACACAAGTGAAGTGCTTCACTTTCAGGGTACAAATGTAAAGCTCCAAGGTGATCCCATACACAATGAGGGCTCTGAGATGATGTAGCTACACAAGGTGTGCCCATGCTCCTTCGCCCCAAGCCCACATGAATTCTGTTCCTCCTTCTAAACCATTCACTCTTCTTGGTACACTCCCCTTGCATGAACTTTGTTGCAACCTAGGGCATCGCAGAGGTAACTCTAAGCCTCCATATAGGAATCCAAGCTATCTCATGCTATCTAATGCCCTCTAAAATGGACAACACTTCGCCAACTATATAGGGCGTTCTCAAAGAAACTGAACCTTCCCATGTGGCCATCATAAAGGATGTCTCCCAAGCTATCAAGAGAACTCCAATGTCCTAGGGTAGAATACCAAACAAGCACCTAGTTGATGTCAAGAAACTACTAAACTAGTTGTCTCCAATATGCAAATCCATCACGAACCATCTCTCATTTGCAATACTTCTTGAACCATCCAGGGGATAAACATACACCATGTACCTTAAAACTCATGAAACACCCCCAAACATGGTGTAAACGCTTTTAGAGTAACTTGAAAGCTAACAAGATACATTATTCATCCATGTAGAAGGCCTAGGGGATACACACTCAGTGGAACGACAACAGTTATGGATTAAAATATCATTTTCCCCTTTTAAATGCTAAAAGGGACCAAAATTCAAATCTTGGTTTAAAAGATTCATTTTCTAGAGGCATGGTTGGAAGTGTGGGAGACCCCTTCCAACCTTAGTTGAATATCTTTGGGAGGAAGAGGTTAAGGGGCATTTTAATGTGAGGTTCTTCATCTTTTATTTATTATTTATTATTATTATTATTATTTTTTATTTTTCTTAGGTTGATTCGATTGTTGGAAATCACTTATATAAACATGTTGGTATAATTCAAGGGTAGGTTTGTTCCAATAAGTAAATGTTAGGGTTGACATGAAACCCTCACATTGTTTTACGATAATCATTATATTTAGTGAAGGATATTTGGTGTTGCAATTTCTAGGTTAGGTCTTTCGCTTTATTTTTTAGTGCTTCCCTAACTAGGGTTGAAGGTTGGGTGTGGCACATTTAGGCCACTTGATAATGTGGTGAAATCATGCTTGAAGAATGATGTATTATTGTTTGATCATTAATAAGAACACTATCCTAGTTTGCCTACTTCATTTATAGGTTCATATGTGGCCTTCCCTTTAATTGTTCATGATTGCACGCTGTTACATAATTGATTCTGTACTTGTTGTGAGCAACATCTTTGGAAGTGCCCTCTAGTAGGTCAGCTACCCCTTGCAAGAACATTATGGAATTTTTACGCATCTTGAGGCCATCTCCAATCCTCCAAACATGAAACCAAGTTGCCACATGTCAACTAGGGCTTGAAGCCCTCCTCTAGGATGCACAAATCTCCACATCCCCTAAACAAAGTGGTTGCTCCATGAGGTCTCAATCAAGGGCATCCTCTAAACTATGAAGAGATGTCCAATGGCTAAGGGAAGAACACTAAGCCTGTAATCAACTAAGTTCAAGCATTCATTGAGCAAGCTGTGTCAATTGTGCATATCCATCTTGGACCACCTCTTATGCTACATTCCATCTTGGACGATCAAAGGTTTGAACATACACTATGTACCCCAAATCTCATGGAGTGTCCCTAAGCATGGTGTAAATACTTTTGAAGTAACTTGAAAATCTAACACAAGGTCAGTTTGTGACCTTTGACATAATTGAACGCTAGTAAAGTGGACCACGTCCAAAAAAAACCTCATCTATTAATAAAATTTTGAGTATGTCTTTTTAGATGATTGATTTTCTTATCGTTGGAAACATTACTCTTGAGCTCTTGCATTCCATGTTGTGGGTTTTGCTAATTTTGTTGATATTGTTCAATTTCACATTTTACCTAGTCAACTTTTGTAGCAAGAGATCTTATTTCCCTTGTTATTTTCATCTTTTCTACATGTTCTTTAATTGGATGTATTAGGAGTTTCCTTAATTCTTTGTTCATTTATACCTCTTCATTTCGATATGAGTATGCCATGGTTACTTATGATAAGACGAGTCTCACTCATATTTGATAATATTCATGATCCAAAAATGGATGCTAAATCAAGAAGAAAAGGTATTACAGACTCATGTGCAGGAATGCCTATATTATTTAGTGCAACGAATCGAAAAGATTGCGAATAATATAGACAATGAACTATTATAAAACATAATAAACACACATCAACATAGTCAAAATAATGAAGGAGTTCACCAGACCCCCTGGCTACGTCTCCTGGTCCAAGCTTTCAGTGTCGACCTCTATGTTATGTCTTTAAGAGCAGAATATTACAAGTGTGAGCTCAAACAGAGTCTCAACACAATAGTGACAAAAACAACAGGGATTTACTCGAAATCCTTAAGTCTACAAGAGTACACAACCGCTTCCTCTTGCACTCTGTCTTCTGCTTTCTCTTGCTCTTTCTCTGTCCCCCCTCTTGGATGGCTTTTAAGCCTATCGGTGCTGTCTGTTCATTTCCCTGTTCAGGCTCTCTAGCTCCCGGCCACTGTCCCTTCACCTCCCTACTGAGCGTTAAACAATCATAATAATAACGCTCAAGGCATTGAGGCCACCTGTTTACAACGGAAAGGGCCACTGTCACGGTTGAAATCCCCGGGAATACACTTCTCTGTTTACACGAAGAAATACATAGGAACTACTCTAAAACGGTGGAAAATCCGACCAAAATGCAAAAGCCGGACTTCAAACGATATCAGGTCTGCCCTATAATCCTCTCGGGTCTGTGTTTTATCACTGTCGCAAGCCCACCGTTGATTTGTCTTCAATCTGACAGTTTGTATCCAACCCGAAACATCAAGTAGTCCGCTCGATCTCCACTTTTGATCCACGATCTCTAATCCAACGACTGACAACCATTTCGGGTGGCCTACGTGCACGGAGATTACCCACCCAAAAAAGCGGTTTTCTCTCTCCTGTGGCGTGCTACGTTTCGGCTAGTGTATGGAATCGGGGGAAGCCTCTCCAATACCACTTACCACCTGAAGTCCACCCAAAATACCGTTTACCATGGAACTCAAATTTTATAAAAAGCCGTATTTGTAAACCTTTTGGGTCCGTGCTTTTATCGCAAGTTGCATGTCGTAGCGCCAATGGTCATGGTCCATAGCGTTTGTATTATGGCGATGCGATCAATATCGCCGATCGCAATTGCACATCGGTCCGCCACATTGCTTCGGGTCATTTCCATTTGTTGTGTTGCGATGCGATAAGTCGCAAATCGCATATCGCATGGTCTTCGGGCTTGCGGGTTAAGTCCTCCCCTTTGGAATCTGTGATGCGATATACGTAATCTCCGCCGTTGATCTACGCGCTCGATCTCCACGTTAAGTTGCCGATCGTAGTTGCATTTCCCTTAGGGCCGCCTCCGATATACTTTGCTGGCCTCTCCTGATGCGATATCTCGATTTAATTCGGGCTGTTGATTTGGCCGATCCGATGGCTCTGGTGCAACGTTACTTCAACATTCGCTTTACTTGGGTTTTCGCCATTCTTTGGTGTTTTCCTCTGCGATAGTGTTTTCCGACAGTTAACATATACGAAGACTTAGACTTAGAGGTTTTGGATCAATTCATTTCTTGGGTTAGTCAATTTTGAAGTGTACCTTTTCATTATTATCTATTTCACACCATGGTAGTAACCTTGTCGTTATTATCTCTTTCATACCTTGGTAGTATTTTTTGGACTTTTCTTAGTACCTTTTCTTAATGGAATTTTGGAGCATAAGAAGGGTACTTTTAATATATTGTTTTTAAACTATTTAGAATCGAATATCAACTTATATACTAACTTATATAATTGACGTTATGTTATCACTTTCATGTTTTCTTAATTATCTTTTATTTTGTTAATAAACAAACCAAAATATTTTCCCATTGGTGAGACATGTCATTTGACCTTGATAATTTTCTAATTTGACATGTGCATTATGGTTGATTACAATCTGGATTACTAATTTTGGTGAAAGTCAATGTAACTTCATTGTTTGGTGTAGGGCCTTTCATGGTAACCTTAGAACATAAATGATTTTGAAGGCTAGATAATAATTCTCATGTGAGTCACCCCAAGTTGTATTTATCACTTGATGTGCAACCAAGTGATTGGTCATAGATGCTAATTTGGTAGCTTAGACACGCCATCTTGAATTGTTAAGCAATGACAAATGTTAACAAAAATGAAGTCTTCTCTCTTAGGTGTGTTGCTAGTCTTATCTACTTCTATTGAATCGAGACAATTAAGCTTGTTTGGTACATGTGTCTCTAGTTTTCTCTTCAAATTTGCAGCATAATTTTTTGTGATAGTGTTTTCGGAAACAAAATGGCCCCAGGCTTGTAATGATGAAAGCAAAATGCGTTTTGGCTACAACTTTGTTCTTGCACAAGAAGATTTGACTTTAAGTCAACAGGTGATCCCATGAATATCAACCCAAGTTGGGATTTGATAACCGTTACCCACCAAAAGCGGGCAACCCATAGGAGAAATATTTCTCCTCATTTGCTAGCCAACCAATGAACAACCCTATGATGGTGTTCAGATAACATTATGCCACAATTATCCACCTATTTCTCTGATTAGTGCTCTCACCCGTCTAGCATTGTTCTTGAAGAAGGTGGGTCAACTATCAATAGGTACTCTAACCATTTTAGCAATCATGTGCTTTCATTTAATATTATGGGCATTTTAATTTGAATCATGGGGCAAAATGGATGATTAATAACTCTTGATTGTTTCCTTGTTCCCACACTTCACCTGGGAGGTTAGTCTTCGACTCTAGTGAAGTGGGACCTGCGTTGAGGCCTTATGCTTTAGGAAGGGCATTATTGGGGAGGCATTGATTGATATGACATGCCTAGAGTAATCCATACTTACTACTTTCCATCTCTCTCAATTACTCATCTCCAATCTTTGGGCTGAGAGTCATTGGTCATTGGATTGGCACCCTATATCCACATCCTTGAGTTAGGTCCCAAAAACTTGGCCTTGGAGGTTGATGCAGCTTAAATAATGATAAAAGCATATAAAACCACAACATAAAGAAAATGTAAAATGCAGAAGATGGCTGGGATTTATTTAGCATGTGGGAAAAAGCCTAGTATGAGCTCTACCCCCTCATTAGCCATCACTTGGTTTCTCGAACATTTAATGCTTCATCTAAAAGAAAGGAACTCTTGAATGTCCCAACCTCGATGCGCGAGAAAGTGCTACATCTTTAAGGGATACTAGAAAAGCACAAAGGAAGCTTGCGCTATTAAGCTATGTGCCAAAGAAAGATAAATCATCAAAGTAAAAGGCACACCCGAGGGGTGGAAAAAGCAAGCTGAGTAAAGGGGTAACTCATGCCACCATAATTTCTCCCTCATTGCATCATTACACTCAAGATGTTGGACACCCATTAGTTGGTCTCTTGGTTGTGGCATCTTCCTTGAAGTCTTTCCCACTCCATTACTACCTTATCACATACACATGGATTGCTTCAGGGCATGTAGTATTATAAATAGGTTTGTGTAAATACTTTCCCTTGATTGGATGATTTTCAAAAGCAATGGGTCTTCCTTCTTGCATTAAAACAACACCAATTCCATTTCTTGATGCATCACATTCCACCATAAGGCTTTTTGTGAAGTCTGGAGTAGCTAAAATCGAAGCTTGGCACATTGCCTATTTAAGATGTGGAAGGGACTTAGTTGCTTCTGGAGTCTAAAAAAATGCATCTTTCTTCAATAATGTTGTTAGAGGTGCTGTGATTTTCCCATAATTCTTAACAAACTTCTGATAATACCTTGTCAACACCCGAATATTCCACCTCTTGTACCCCAAGGAAACATTTGGAGGTTTTTGCATACAATTGTTTCTCCTCCAATAGTTTGAGCACCCTGTCAACATGTTGAAGATGATCCTTCCAAGATTAGCTGTAGATTAGTATATCATCAAAAACCACAAATCTTGAAATGTGGAAGGTGCATTTGTAAGGCCAAAATGCATGGCCAAAAATTTATAATCACCTTCATGAGTTCTAAACGCTGTTTTCAGAATATATTCAATCTTCATTCTAAATTTGATGATATCCTGAACGAAGATTTAGCTTGGTGAAGTAAATTGCTCCATGTAATTGATCCAACAATTCATCAATGATGGGAATGGGAAATTTATCTTTAATAGTGAGCTTGTTGAGCTCCCTATAATCCGGACACATACGCCATGATGCATCCTTCTTGTGTACCAATACTACTGTAGCAGAGAAAGAACTTTAGCTAGGTTGAATTATACATGCCTCTAACATTTCTGCAACCATATGTTCAATTTCACTCTTTTGGGCATAGGGATATCTGTAAGGTCTGGTGTTTGGAGGAACGCTTCCTGGAACCAAGTAAATAGCATGATCATGATGACGAATAGGTGGGAGGCCTTTGGGAGTCTCAAATACTTTGGAATGATTGTCCAAGATTCTTTGGACATCTTGAGAAACAAATGCTTTCGATGCTTGAACATCTAGTGAGCATAATTGTGCAATTATGCCACGTTTGTTCTTTCTTCAAAAGTTTTTTCATGCCATTAAAGTTGATTATCTTCCCCGGTTTCTTTACGATGCCCCTTAATTCAATTTCCTTTCCATCCCATGAAAATTTCAAGAAAAGTTCTTGAAAATTAAAAGATATCATCCCTAAAGATTGTAACCATTGGACTCCTAGTACAACATTAGCACCACCCATTAGAATGGAAATCATTGGACTATTCAATACATATTCCCCCATGGTTAGATTGATATTAATTTATAGTTCCTCCATTTGCAACCATCACTTGACGCTTTGGTGCTGGATATAGAAAGAAATTCAATTCCTTAGCTATCTTACAACGAATAAAATTGTGGGTACTCCTAGAATCGATCAATACTATTACCTTTTTCTTCTTGATAAGTCCTTTTTTCTTGAGAGTTTGAGGAGTGGTAATTCCTGCCAGTGCATTACAAGATATGGTCATATTCATTTCTTCTTTCTGTGGGGTCGGTTCCTAGTGTATATCCTCTTCTTTTGATGTTTCTAGTTCTTTTTCTTCCTCCTCTTCACAATCTATGTAAAATAATTTCTTCTCAGCACACTTATGACCCATAGTGTATTTTTTGCCATCACAACTGTAACGAAGCCCTTTTGTTCTTTCTCCCTCCAATTGTTGTGGTGTCAACCTTGTCGGTTATGGGAGGCTAGGAGCATCAACACTTCTATCTTTATAGCTGTGAGTAGTAGACTTTCTTGTTGCCATAATTTTGCTTTCAACTTTTCTTGCCACCTTGAATGCCTTCTCCAACGAATCAGGTTCCGAAAGGTGAACCTCCTGTTGGATGTTATCCTTTAAAGTCCCTATGAAGACATTAATCCTATGCTCCTCTGGAATGTCATTTACCCAAATATTCAATCTTTGGAAGTCCTCAATGTGCTCCCTCATTGAACCCTTTGTTTGAGATTTATCAATTGGCTAAAGAAGGTATTGCTCTTTGTATCCTCATAATGTGATTCCAATTCTTTTGCAAAAATTGTTCAAGTGACAATTGATTTACGAGAACAAAGTAATCTAAATCACACCAACTGATTTTGTTTTAAATATAAAGATGCAATGCGTAACTTTTGTGTGTGCGGTACATCATGTAGATCAAAGAATTGCTCCATCTGTAGTATCCATGTTACCGAATCCTTGCCATCAAACTTCCTCATATCTATCTTTGGAATGTGATGGGTCTTAAACCCAATGTTGGAGTCATTAAAATCATAATTCATATTCCTTTTGTACTCATCTTGATTTTCATGGAGTACCTTGTCACCACTAGGAAACATTTCTTGTAACAACTTTGTCAAACCTTCCATGTTTTCTTTTAAACCATTCTTCAAATCTTCCATGTTGCCTTTCATATTTGTTTCTATACCATACATCTTAGATGCTAGTTCATTTTTGGTTACTCTTTGCGAGAGCGAAATTTGTTGCACTTGGTCTCGTAATTTTGATATATCATGTTGCATTTCTTCCTCTTCTTCGTGCATCATGGTAGAGCTTTTTGGTTGCTTACTAGATGTGTCCATTTTTTTTGTTTCGAGGCATTTTGGAATCAACAATGATATCTATGCTTCACTATGCCCTTTGAATCACTTCAAACTGATTTTTCAAACAAAAGTTATGCAAATTTAAAAAAAAAATACACTTTTTCCTTGCGTTTTAGGAGCTCGATATTGAAATTGTTGTATCTCTGTAATTTCGGATCTCTAAGGTCTGAGATTTCGTCCTGTGGTGTCCTTATGAGTCTTCTTTCCATTGCCACAAGTCCGACCAAGATTGGTTTCTTCAAGAAAAAGTTATGCCCAATATCCCACGATCGCCCGATAATAGATTTGGTTCGGTAGAGTGAACTTGTACGGTGTGCCACATGTCACTGTTTCGACTTTCGTTCCTGAAAACGATACACGAAAAACTACAGTCTGTGCACTTTCAGCTACTTCTTACAAAATTCAGATCCGATGCTCAGAGAGAAATTTATGAGGATTTTGCCTAAGTCACATGTTTGAGATTGAACTTAGGAGCCTGCAAAAACCCTAACTTCTTCAGACCATATCTCAGAAAATATAGCGAATCAAAATCTGAAATTTTTACATGAAGTTCACCAAGATTTCGGCTCCACGTGGTCAAAATTTCAGCTTCTGAAGCCTCATAGAAAAAAATGTATAGCGAAAATACCAAGATGTTTTGTTTGAAGCAACGAAACCCATCCAAAACTCTGATACCAAATGTTATGCAACCAACGCACAAAATAGAAGAAAAGATAGATCAATGAGCTAGAAATAGCCTCTTTGAGGAGACAACCTCCTTTACATTACATAAATGAACAATTCTTAGATGATACAAATGACAAGACCTCATTTGTATATGTAGGAGTCTAAGGGGTCACAATATAATTAGAGCCTACATAAAAATAATAATGTAAGGGCACAACAATAAACAATAGTGGGCTTCTATGGGGCACAACAATAACAATATGGGGGCTACATAGGCACAACAATAACAATAAGGGGCTACACTAACAATAAGGGGGCTACACTAGTATTATAGGGACTTAACAAATATCAACCCAAGTTGGGATTTGATAACTGTTACACAACAAAAGTGGGTAACCAATAGGATAAAATGTTTCCCCTGATTTGATAGCCAACGAACAACCATATGATGATCTTCAAATAACATTATGCCATAGTAACTATTATCAATGCTATGATCAATGCTCTTATCCCTCTATCATTCTTCTTGAATGAAGTTGGCTCAACTATTAGTAGGTAATCAATCCATTTTAGCAATCATGTGCTTTCATTTAATGTTATGAGCAATATTAATATGAATCTTTAAGCAAACTAGATGATCGATTGCTCTTG
Organism: Pinus taeda; assembly: GCA_000404065.3. NCBI lineage: Eukaryota > Viridiplantae > Streptophyta > Pinopsida > Pinales > Pinaceae > Pinus > Pinus taeda. The sequence continues at coordinate 77,843 of APFE031169575.1, forward strand.
ATTGTATCCTTGTTCTCACACTTCACTTGGGAGGTTAGTCTTTGATTCTAGTTCATTAGGACCTCTGCATTGAGGCCTTATGGTTTAGGAAGGGCACTATTGGGGAGGCATTGATTGATATAGCTTGTATAGGGTAATCCATACTTTCCACTTTCCATCCCTCTCGATTTCTCGTCTCGAGTCTCGAGGTTGAGAGTCATTGGTCATTTAATTAGCACCCTATATCCACATCTTTGAGTTAGGACCTCGAAACTTGGCCTTGGAGGTTGATGCAATTAAAATAACGATAAAAGCATATAAAGCCACAATAGAAAGACAATGTAAAATGCAGAGGATGGTTGGGACTTGTTGCGCCAATTTTTCCAACATTCTTAGGAAGCAGGATCCAAGAGCTTGAAGGATTTTTTCGAAGTTCAGAATCATCATCCAGCAGTGTCTCATGTCATTGTAAACCCATTTTGCAAATTTGTAATGTAAATGATGCTAATATGACCGTTTAATTATGTAACAACTTAGGTAAGCCTATGATTTTGGTGATGAATTTCATCTTAGGAGGTTTTTCATCTCACTAATTCACTTGTGTTTCTATACATGGATGATTGACAAAGTTTTTTCCCTCCAACCTCACCCGAAAGCTAGGGTGGAATTTATCATCGAACTCTGAGGTGAGTCTTAGTGTTTTAGTCGAGTCTATTGTAAAAGTGATGGAGAATAATTTAAGCTAATTGGCTAACTTATTTTATTACAGATCACTTGGTCTACTAGATCATATTGTGTTGCAGAATTTGGTAAGTTTTATGAGGGTCTATAATGAACGAGTGTTCTCCCTTTAAGGGTTGAATTTGTAAAATCTTACATAAAAAATATTTTAGTGCATGGTCTCTCATACTTAGACACCATGGCTAAAATATTTGAGGGTGGAAAAATAACTAATCCCCTTATGAGTCAATTAATTAATTTTTCTGACAAAAATAAGCTTAATCCTAAGCTAAAAAATTAATCAATTCAGAGTCGAAATTAAAGGAAGAAGAAAAAGCTGACAAAAATAAACTTAATCCTAAGCCAAAAAAATTAATCAATTCAGAGTCAAAATTAAAGGAAGAAGAAAAAGCTAAAGCAGCGGAAGGCACAACCCAATCTCAACCTCTTCAAACTGAAGAGGAGGCAAAGAAAGGAGAGGTCAAGGAAAAATTTGCTTCAGCAGAGAAAATAGCAGAGCTTTGAAAAGAGCTAGTCAAGGCTGAAGCTAACTTGAAATGAAAGGAAGTGGAGCTAGTCGAGCTTAATACAACTTCATTGGGAAAAGAAACATAAGTGAAAAGAAGCCAGGAGACACTTTTAATTTCTCCACGTGGAAAAATTCATGGGTTTAAAAAATGAATTTTTGGAGGTCCCCCCACCAACGAAATATTGGAAATTTCAAGAAAATTTGGACCTTGGACTTTGGTGGTTAAGTTAAAGTCATTTTTTTGAGGAAATTAGCTCAAAATATCTATTTTTGAGCTAATAAAAAATGGTTTTAATGAGAAATTCGAAAATTCCTCAAAATAATTGTTTTCGACGACAAAGATTAAAAGTTGATCAAGGATTTATCAATGGTCGAGATTATTTTGATAGGGATCAAACCAACTAATCGTTATTTTTGACTTGGAGGAATTTCTTTATAAATAGAAGGCATTTTGCTTATATTTTTCATCTTTGGATGATTTAGGTTTGATGTAATTTTGTAAACATTGGTGGAAGCCACTGTCCTGTTGGGAGCTTTTGAATATCATAATAGAAGACTTTGCGGTGCAGTTCATGGTGTCTTTGTTTCGCTGATCTGTGGTATGTGTTTGGTATGTGCTTTCCTATATTGTGCTTTAATATAATCTGAATTGTTATTGCATTTGTAGATGACAGGAACATTTTATTGGTAAGTTAGATGATCTGATTCATTGTATGTTCTAATGATTTGTTGTTGAGAAATATACTCTAGTTTGCAGGTTCCCTAACCCTTGGGCTCCAAGTTCACCGACTGTGGGCACAAATTGACCTTGTTTGGACTTCAAATATTTTATATGGTTTTCTTAATTTGCTAACGCTGTGGTCAACATCTATTTTTTTCGAAAATACATCTAGTCGTCATCAAAATTTTATTCAAAAATTATTACTCAAAATCTTTCAAGCATTGTACACTTGTATATTTTGTAAATAGATTTTGTATAATATTTATTTTTGTAAATAATTTTTTTTCTAACCTTTGTTCTGCGACTGGGGTTTGGGGTTTTGGGAGTTTGAATTTTTGTATATATTGGAGTTTTGGGAGTTTGAATTTTTGTATATATTGGAGTTTTGGGCACTTATAAATTTATTTGTGCAGGTGAGATGCAAGAAGATTTGCTGGATTAGAGCTAGATCCAGGCCCTTGAGGGTAGGATCTATTATCAAATTTTTTTTGTTGGGTCAACTATTGAAGAATTTGCAATGAAATTGAAGATCTGAACCAAAATAATTTTTTGGCGAGTGTTTCTAAAGTTTTAGGCCTCTTAGGCCCAGCGTCTCTCCTCCTTGGCCTAACGTGGCTACTTCTAGCCCCAAAGTCTCCCTTACAGCCCTTGCCGTGGGCATTTTTGGCCCTTATAGGGCTGGCCGTAAGCCCTAAGGCCCTCAACCTACCCTTGAGACCTTTCTGTAGGCCCTAGAGGGCCTCCTCATGACCTCGACCCTCCTTCCAACCATCTCTCTCCCATTTTCTCGGCCTCCCTTGCCTTCATCCAACCTTCTCCTCTCTCCTTCCTCCTCCTTATCCCTCCGTCTCCCCTTGTTGTGGTTTTTTCTGGCATTGAAAGGCTTGGCTGTGGCCTTTAGGCCACTCAGCCTCTCCTCAACCCTTTGTGGCAGGCCTTTAAGACCTTAAAGCCCTAGGCTGCAGCCTTTTAGGGCCATTCGACCCCTCCTTAGACTAGTGACAACCTTACAGGGCTTGCCGTGGGCCTCTTTTGGCCTCTAGGCTTTAGCCGCATGCCTATCTAGGCCTTTAGCCCCCTCTTCTAGCTCTCTTCCTTCCCTCATTTGCCCCCCCTTCCATCTCTTATTTGAGCATTTGATTTCTAGACTGAACATTGGTGTGTTTTGCAGAGGTATTTGGCTCAAGTTTTATGTTTACAGGTGTTCAAGTCATTGACAAAATTTGGCAAATTGGGCAAGTGATCTTCAAGGCCTAGGGCCTTTGGTTTGACCTTTAAACCCTTGCTCATTTCACTATTTTACTTCAACAAGTTAAATAATTCATAACAGGGATAAAAGGCATCCTAAATTGGCATAAAATTGAATCATAATTGGATTGACATATTAAGGAATTAATTGCATGAGTTGGGCTAATTACAGGTGTTCAAGTCATTGACAAAATTTGGCAAATTGGGCAAGTGATCTTCAAGGCCTAGGGCCTTTGGTTTGACCTTTAAACCCTTGCTCATCTCACTATTTTACTTCAACAAGTTAAATAATTCATAACAGTGATAAAAGACATCCTAAATTGGCATAAAATTAACTCATAATTGGATTGACATATTAAGGAATTAATTGCATGAGTTGGGCGAATTTTGCTCAAGTGAATTTCACATATTTCATTGATTGTCATAAGTGTGATAAAATCTGATATAATAGTGAAAAGTGCACTATAAGAGAGCTAAAGTAATCAAGGTCTTGTGTTGTTAAAATTCATTTGGAATTTGGGCTTCTATTGCTTGCATTGGACATCTTACTTTGTATTTAGGAACGCTCTAAACATAATTAACTTATTGGCTGTCATAAATCTATCTTAACATTGGAATGCAAGTTACGTACGTGCTCTCATTGCTGTATACTCTAATTGTTACTTGTTTCATGGTTTTTGTGCTATTGTGCTAACATTGTGATTGCCTTGTGAGCTCATAATCTCTAAAGATCATAGCTTTGCACTAAATTCACTCACACAAGCACTAGATCAAGAATTGAATATCATTGTGCGTCTCTTAAGTGAATTTGTGAAATTGGCTATTCTTGGTTAGAAGCATCTCATAATAATCATTTTATTGTTGGGTAATCATTGACGAATATTGACTAAGAACACTTGCAATCTTATTGGCATAACTCTAATTGTGCATCTTTAAGCTATTTGTGATCTTGAGGATCCAATTGGTTATGGTTTCATAACAATATCTTGGTATCTAAGCATTCTTTGCTTAAAGGCTTCTATTCTATTCAAATATCTCTCGATAATTGATTGTAAGTGACATTGTCATATTGATCTTGTATTGAAAATCATCGACTAAATTTGATTGGATAAGTGCTCTAAGTTTCCTTAATTGCAATCATTGTCATCATTTATTGGTTGAGCATTTTGTGGAAGATAATTTTGTCTTGAGCACTTGGGTAATTGTCTTGAGGGGATCTCTTGTTTATTGTTGGCACTTGTTAACTTGGCACATTTTCTTGTGGTTAAGATTGTACTCTATTGACAATTACTTGCTGGTATAAAGTGAAGTCAAATCATAACTAAGTACTTAAGCTTAAACAATCTTACCTTAAGAATCACTAATAATCATTGCATATCATTCTAAGTTAGTTCTGCACTTAATAATTTACCCCTAAGCATAATTGGTTGGTAGACATTTAGGGCCACCCTTTCTCAATTTAGCTTGAGGGACTTAGCACCTCTTTAGTGGTTAACATGGTGACCTTGCAGTTGTTAGAGCCACAGTCTCTGTAGCGCCGAAGGCACTGGGTGGTTGGAACACAGGGGGAGGTATTGTTAATCAAGCCTTTGCTTGCTTCCCGTTGGCTTCCATCCCACAACCTTCTTTAGAGACTAGTTCCAAAATAGTTAAGAGGAAGGTCACACTTAGAATAAGCATCTAACTTAAAATTGACCAAGATTTTGCATTTCACCTAATTGCTAGGATTTGCACTTCATTTAGGTTAGTTAAGCTTTTAAGCAGCGGTTGTTCATCTGGTTGCTTGGTCTCTAATTAATATAAAGCAAGAAGTTGACTTCATAAGGCACTGGTCTCACATTAAGATCTAGTCTAATCTTTAAGTGTTGCTAAAATTAACCAAATAGCTAGGCCATTCAATTGTGTCGCCCGGACTCATTGGTTGCCAACTTGTCCTTCATCTTCACATTTTCATAGGGACTACCCGAGCAGAGAGGTCGAGGATCAGAGTGACAATCTCCGACCTAATTCGTTGTCGCAGTCCCTGTACAATCTGAGCGACAACATGACTTATTTAACACGTGGGAAAAGGCGTAGTATGAGCTCCACCCCACTCATTAGCCATCACTTAGTTCCTCAAGCATTTAATGCTTCATCTGAAAGAAAGGAACTCTTGAATATCCCAACCCCGATGAGCGAGAAAGCGCTACATCTTTAAGGGATATTGGAAAAGCACAAAGAAGCTTCGACTACTTTGGCTGTGGTGGCTACGAGCAGTAAGACTGGTGGCTTGCTTATGCTTTTTTTTGTTTCGTTTTTATTATATATATATATATATATATATATTTTTTTTTTTTTGTTAATTTTTAATTTTATTATTTTATTTTATTTTATATATTTTTTACAATATGTTTTTTTTTTGTTTTTATTTTTATTTTTTTATTATTTCTTTTAATTTAATATATTTGACCCTTTTTTCTAATATTTTTCTTCTATTTTCTTTTGCTAAAAAAAATACTTATTTGACTCTTTTTTTGTATAATTTCTTTTTATTTTTATTTTTGACTTTATATAATCGCACATTTTTTTTGATGGCCAAAGGCTTGACAACAAAAAAATGGAGATTCTCCAATTGTATAACGAAACACTTTGATTATTATAACAACTACATTGGCGAAGACTAATGGCCAATTGCCGGGATCAGAGAACATGGCTCTGTTACTAATCTAATGAACAACGTTAGTATACACAACAAAATAATTCAGAAGAACTAAAATATGTAGGTATCCATCATTGGACAAGTTGTAATTGTATATAATAATTGTTGAATGTATAAAAGATGGTAAAATGATTACAATGAGGGCCCACTTATATACCTAGGCACACTTGTATACCTAGGTAGGCGCCCTTTCATAAATGGTCATGTCTCTAAGACACACCTCTTCATTACTAACTAATTAACTATTAGTTAATTAATTATTAATTATTATTATATTTATATTTACATTTATTATTTTTATATGAATTATATTCATAACACCTACCATTGGACCATTCTTATCCAAGTCCATGTGAGTTAGGCTCCTCATTCTAATCCATCACATTACATGACTCTAAGATGTTTGGCCAACCTGCTTATCCAATCCAATATTCTCCCATGTACTTGGACTTAGGACATCAGTCCTAATCCATCATAGTACTTGACATAAGGAGAACCAAACAAGTCACCATTCTCCCTATCTGTGATGCATGCACTAGACTTACGACTGTTAGTCCTGGTCTAGTACACAACACATGGAAAACTAGTGTCCAACCAAAATTCCGCTCAGTGACGGAGGACATCCCTATTCTCCTTTTAATCAGAGAATAGATCCTGCTCCTATTCAAAGAGACTCCTTTTTGCTCCCTTCTAAACTTAGAGGAGATTCCCAACTTCCTTAGGGAAGTCATAGCCACAAGTCCTCATACATGTTTTTCATAAAAGCACTAGGTACTAGCTTGCATGGCTCCTTCTTTCTTCCACATCTCATTGTACAGAGCATGCTTCTTTCATGGATCCATCTTCTTATGACAGGTTCAAGGTCATCTAACTTGTTCATCACTTTCGGCTCAACTTTATCAATGAAGGCATTTCATTGAACCTTCCCAAACTTCTAGCTTATCATAGCTTCCACGAAAATGATCTCCCTTCTAGACCTTCAGGTTATTATCTCACATTGCTACCCTCCAATCCCAAGATGAGCACATCTTGATCTTCCTTGATGTCAGGTACCAAATGTTGAGCTTTTCCCTCAACATTCACATAGTTGAACTTGCTTCAAATATCATATATACCTACAACATCTCTCCAGGGAGCAAAAACAACATGTTAACTAGATAACCAATAATAGATATCATCATCAAACTTACCTTATGACGATCTTCTTGACAAAACATCAACATCTTCAAGGTCCATCTCCATATGAGTATAGTGCCCAAGGATCCAACTTGATTACCAAGTTACCATTTTTCCTTCAATGAACGTTGATAGCATCAATTCCTTCAGGGTCTTTACAGTTCCCTTCATTCATCATGCTCTACATAGCATAAGATCAGTTTTGGTTAGGCATATACTTGCATTATGACAAGTACCACCAAGCAAAATATATAAATACAAGAACATGATTGTAACTTTGACAATCTAGGGATATCATGGTATCTTAGAGGGAGAATTCCTAGGATTTTTAGATTCAAACCCTAAGTTCCTAGATATTTCCTTTTGAATCATCAGTTCCATAGCTGTGATTGTCTTCCATTGATTCCAAAATGTCAAAGCCAAAGATCGACTTCCAATGATCTTGAAAGTGTCAAATAAGAGCAAACTGCTTTGTCCTTTTAAGCGTGGTTCCTCTATCAATATTCAAGAATTTCACCAAAAATCCCCTCAAAATAGGTTTGGTACCTATCTCTTCTTGGAGATGCCATATTCTTTTTCAAACTTTTCAACCTTTGTTGAAGTAGATCCAATACTGATCATTTTCCAACATAGTCACACCAGTGAAAAGGGTTTGAATCCTTTTCATAATCACTGCCTTCAATATGACAAACTCTTCTCACTGCGGTACACTGCTTCTTTCAAGTATTCCTTTCAATGAGACTTCGAAATGCTAAAGAAGAATAATTTCACAAAGAAATATTTTCTTCGTTTTCAACAATAGGGCTGGTCCCCATTCAAAAGAATGCATATTTATCTTTTTCACAATGGCACAATTTGTTGGAGGGAGAGGCTGCTATAGGCCCCTTAAAGTCTGATATATACTTCTGAGCAATGTGGAAAAAGTTGAAGTCGGGATTAAATCAACAAGGGTTCAAAAGTTGAAAAACTCGTTAAAGTTTGGAGTTTTTTGAAAAAGTCGGCAAAATTAAAAAAACACAAAAATATTCATTTTATTTTTATTTTTTTTAACATCTAGAGTGTCCACAACATCAAATAAATGCATTTCCACATAAACATGTAAAGAAAGATAATATATAATATGATATGTATATGAAGTCTAGTGCTACATCACATATCAAAATAGTGAATCAACTCTTGAATCTTGAGTCTTGTCTGAGTCTCAACTCTCAAGAGTCAAAATATCAACAAAAAATATAATAAATGTATATCATGAGTCATCTAAAAGTCATAAAGTAATCAGTCACTGAGTTCCTCTTCCCCTTTTACGGGAATAGGGAATGACTTTGCCTTTTCCTCTAGAGGAAGAAGGCCCAGCCCCTGGAAATACAAATGGAGTCGGTCATCCTCTAGAAGCCGATGGAAGAGGTGGCCTCTGTCCTATGTTGCTGCTAGCCATCCTAGATGGTGTCACCTCCTCCTCATCATCCTCAACCAACTCTGCCTCCTGACCCTGATGTTGCTCCTCCTCCTCTACCTCTGGCTCTCCCTCCCCTGCAATTGCTACCTCCTCTAGATCCACACCTAACCAATTCGGGATCGAGTCCATGATCGGCCTCTCAGTGTCGACCCTCCATGCAGCGGTGGTATCAATATTGTCCAATGAGATGGCTTCCACATCAGTAGGTGTCTGAAGTTGTCTCACCCACAATCAAAGATTGTAGTACACGTAGACCATGTTATTGAGGCGTTGGGACTCCAATCTGTATTAGGGTCATAGATTGTAAATTAATACTTAGAAAATTTAAATATTAAAAATAATCAAATGAATTCAAAAAATTTAGTTTGAAATTTTTTTACCTGTTGCGCTTTTCGCTGTGTATTTTGTCAAATACACTCCAGTTGCGCTCACACCCAGAGGAACTACATGTTTGGCTGAGCACTCGAATGGCAAGCTTTTGGAGATGGGGTACTCTGGCACCATAGCTTGTCCACCAAGCATCTACAAGTTATAAAGGAAAATTGAGAAACATAAATAAAAACATTGAAATTCTAAACTTGAAAGTTTGAAACAAACTGAAGCTTACCTGACATTTTGGTTGTCCTATTCTTAATAGCCATGGTAAAACCAAATGTGCCACCTCCCATCCTATATACCTGCATTTCTTTAGAAATATCTTCACGTTCTTGCTTAGGTGACACCATCCTCTCGTCTCAAGTGAAGAATCCATCCATCACCTCGGCATCAAATCTGAAACCACAGGCTTAAGCAAATGCGGGGTTGAGGTAGATACCTGGAAGATGAATAGGGTGATGGAGGGTATTGTTCCATCGCTCATCAATCACTCTCCATATGACCTGTTGTTTCTCTAACCCTTCGTCTCCCTTATCTTCATAATAAGTACGAATGGCTTCTTTGGCCCTATCCATGGCCTCATACAAGTAGCCCATTGTGGGCTTGTTTCCATCAACCCACCGAAGAACCCTTAGCAAAGGTTCTGAAATGACACACACCTCCTCTACTCTTGCCCAAAAGCTTTGATCATATGAAACTAGTCTGCGTATGCCTTCTTTCGCTGGTTTGTGGCTAATAGATAAAGCACGCCAATCCGGTGAAAGAAACATGCTCTTCACATCCCACATAGAGTTCAACAAAGACTGAAGAGATATGAAAGTAGTGGCAAATCATGTAATGGTAGGACGCACCAACTCTTTGTTTTTTGTGAATTTTCTCATCAAGCTAACCACAAATGCATGATTATATATAAATTTTGTTATGCTCCTGGATGATTCAACAATATCCCTCACAATAGGAATCTTACCTATATTGTCCAACATCAAGTCAATGGAATGAGCAGCACAAGGTGTCCAAAACAAGTTAGGATACCTCTCCATAAGCAACTTGCCAGTTGCAACATAATTTGCAGCGTTGTCCGTTATGACTTGGACAACATTGCTTGGGTCTACTTCCTAAATGAAGAGGTCCAACAACTCACATAATGCACATGCATCTTTAATGTGTGCAAATGCATCAACAGATTTCATAAACATTTTCCCCTTGGGACAACTAACCAAGAAGTTAAGAAGGGTCCTACTCTTCTGGTCAGTCCAACCATCTGACATGAATGTGCGTCCAATTTGTTCCCAGGATGCCCTACACTCCTCCAATCTATAAGTGCAATCAATCTTTTCATCTTGAAGAAGATGCCCTCTCAATTCTGCAAAGGTGGGGGCTTTGTACACCGGCCAACAATAGCAACAACATCAAACATAGGTTGGTAGAATGGGTTTGTCTTGGCAATGTTGAAAGGAACATCACTCCATAGGAGACACTTATGGACCAACTTGTCAGCGTCTGCATTTTCCTTTTTTTTAAGTGATGATTTGATGCCAGGTTGTGCACTAGATGTGGTTCTAGGAACAAAAAAAGATGAGATAGATGAGGGGTTGGGACATATGGGTGAGGAAGGTGATGCTGAAGAAGCACTGCCACTTTCAATTCCCCCCACTCTTGAGGCCCCTACAAGTTGGAATTTTAGTGCTGCCCTGTTGTCTTTTCCCTTCTTTATCCATCAACGATTGAATGGCCCGTCGGATGATTGAATGGCCCGTCGGATGATTTCTGGAGTTGTATTTGGTCAAAGGTCAACATTTTGCCCTAGAATTTGCCCCAATGGAATTTTAATCTGTTGATACCTCCTTACATATGCTTGCAACACAACTTGAAAGTCAAATACATTTTATTGATCCCCTTAGATTCGTGTATGGTATCAGGTTCACCATATTCCCACATAACGTCCAAAAGCCTTCGCATTTTGTTTTAAACTTTGAACTTGAATTTAAACCTGGGCACAAAAAAAAATTGAAACAAATTAAAAATTTCCCATCATATAAGAAGCAAACACAAATGCAATAGTTGATTTTACATTTTAAATGCCTTTTCTCAGTCACTTGAAAACACTTAGATTCAGTAAACAAGGGTTTCAATTTTTGTCATTTTATTCTTGAAAGTTGAAGTTTTGCTTCAATATAGATTCTAAACAATGTTTCCCTTTAAAAATTCTGAAATTAAAATACATACTTGGCAGCAACAATTCGACACTTTGAATCTCTCACGTTGAGCAGTGGACAAATCTCCAAATCCCCACCACAAAACTCACAAATATTCTCCTCTAGGGCAATGGCAAACAACTATGAATCTCCACAGCACCGAATGGGAGAAAAAACATAAGCAAATGATATCATTTTCGGCCTTTTCAGCCTCTTTATCCGCGGCCTAGGAGGACGACCGACTTTTTGGGTCGACTCTCGATAAAATTGGGCATAAAACGAATAAATTGCAATTTTTCGTTTTTGAAAAAGTCAGCAAAAAACGGGCCAATTAAATCGTTTTGATGAAAAACCGCAATTTTAGGATTTAATTCCGATTTTTTGTAGACTTTTTCCACATTGCTTCTGAGAATGAGACTATGATCTTTTGATGATCACTAAAGTAGGCCTTCCAGATAAACCCAATATGATTGTAAAAAAAAAAACAGAGATTCTCTTTATCTTGCAAGGTCAGCTTTAATGCTACTGTTGAGGCTCATCCTTCCTATATATATATATACACACAGTTTTGCGTCTTCTTTCACAGGAACCTTGGTTCCTTTTCTTCTATGGTGGTTGTAGCTTTAAAACATGCATACTATGCCTCTGAATGGATCGATCTTGGTTCTTTTTGACGAGTAAACTCTTCGCTTGATATGGGGACTTCTTCTAGTCCACAAAAGAAACTCCAATCTTGTGATTCGGTCACCTTTACAACAATACATAAAACTTCAGAATTTCTGATCTCTAAGGAAAAATTTCGTTCTTCCTTTCAAGAAACTCGGTCTTGAATAGGCTAATGGTCTAGCCCTTCAGATCTCTCAAAAGGTGCTTCTTGGTATCTTCGAACTTCTGACTTTTGAGCTCTAGTCTGTGGCCCTAATCGCAGAGTTATAAGCTTGTAAATATGCACAAAAATCTGCTCTTTTTCTAGCTTGGAATTTCTTCAAGGAGCTCGACCTTCAAGACTAGGCTAAGACCCTTCTTCTTTATTCAATGTGATTTTCTAGCTGCCTTTACACCACTGACCTTAGCTTTGATACTATGTTGGTAAACTGATAGGGCAACTTAATTAACTTGAATGTTTTCCTTACATGACATTTACTTGTGATTTAGGTTCTTCTTAACTTGATTATGTTTTTCATCATCAAATAAATGCCAAAACAAAAGTAAACACATGATTTAGGTTCTATGCCAGGGCAAAAGCCACCAAGGGGAAAACCCATAAGAACTTCTTCGTATCAACTTTGAAGGAGACTACCAAGACCAAACAAGACTTCTTAGCTCCCTCCAAGATACAAGTCGACCAACTAGACATTCATTAGGATCTTTATAGGAATTTTCTTCACAGGAATGCTCTTCAAGCCTTCTCGGATCATGCATAAGATGGGGCTCTGAACTTCACAGAACTTAACACTTTCTTCACTGGATTTGTTCTTCCTTCTAAGACCTTTGCATACCTTCCAAACCTCTGATCAGAAGACACCAAGATATACAGGTTTCTTTTTGACTTCCTCGCACTTCTTTCCTAAATCGCATATCAGATATAATGTGTGTGTATCAATTGTCCTTCATGAAGTCAAAGATCCTTCTATATATAGCCCTTCCAAGTGGCTTATTAAGGCCACTCTAGGTCGACATGAACAGGCTGGCCGACTTGATCTCTAAGAGTCTTTTAGACACATTTAATTACAAAATCTTATTTCTTTGCATCACTGTTTTAAAAAACCGCTGGCTCAGAACCGACTTGGCTGAGTTGGTCCAAGCCAGGCCTCAAAACAATGACTCGGCCAAGTATTCGGTTCGGCTGGCTGGGTTAATACTGAGCCGGCCGAGTTGTTCTAACAACCTCGGCCGGCTCAATATTAACCCGACCGGCTCAACCGAGCCTGCTCTAACTCGGCTGAGTTAGTGATAGCAGCCCGTTGAAACCGAAAACAATGTTTTTTTTAAATATTTTTTTTGTGGACTCCAAACCGGTTTTAATAGTGCCTATTTGGTCTTTGGGGTCCATTCTCCTCTCCCAAACCCTATTTAACCCACTCAACCCCTCTCATTCTCTCATAGCCATCTCATGCATTTGAGTGAGAATTTCAGTGAGAGTTTGTGAGGAGTTGTTGAGTTTGTTTTTGGAGTAGCAGTGAAGAGTCTTGGGCAAGCATTGTAGCTGGAGTGAGGAGCTTCTCGGGCAGCCATTTGGAGCAACATTGAGGAGTTGGTTTCTTGGAACAAACTTAAGGAGGCAGTTTGTGCCTGGAGGTATTTTTTTTTCATTTGTAAAAATCTGTTTTTGCTTATTAAATTTTATGTGCAAATCTAGAAATCCTAAAGAGTGTTTTTTGTGAAAGAAATGAACATTGAATCAATGTTTCTTTTTCATTTTAAGATTGTTTGCTTTCATTTCCAAGTCAAAAAATGGCACCTAGAGTGAAAGATGCTGCTTGGGCATATGTTGAAATGGTTGAAAGTCAAATGCATTGCAAATTTTGCCATAGGAAAATTAAGGAAGGTCCTGGGGGCATTAATAGGCTGAAACAATACTTGGCGGGGATTAGAGGCCAAATTACTCCATGTATCTCACCAGAAATTGGGGAGATTAGGAAGGATTTGTTAGCCAGCTTTGAGAAGTTTAAAGAAGATAAGGCTAGGTAAAAAGAGTTAGAGGCTGAAACTGAGAGCAAGCGGAATATACAAAAAATGATGGCTACCAACCCCCATTTTGATTTTGAGGGTTCTTCCTCTATTCCTTGAACTGATGCATCCAACCCCTTCCGATATGTTCCTCCCTCTTTTGAGTCTATTCAAGAAAAGGGAAAGGGTAGAATGAAAAAGGGTGATATGAATGTTAAAAGTTATTTCACTCCCTCCTCTCCATTAGATGCACATGGTCCTCAAGCTAGTAAAAGTCAAATGTAGCCCACTTTAGATGACCATTGGAAGAAAGAGTTGAGGGAGACTGCTTGTGATTACATAACTAGATGGTGGTATGATGTTGATATCCCCTTCAATGCTTCCCGTTCACCATATTATAAGCTTATGGTTGATGCCATACATGTTGCTGGAAAAGGCTTCAAAGGCCCTACTATGCATGAGCTAAGGGGGTATCGTTTGCAGAAAGAAATTTTATCCATTAATGACTATTTGAAAGATTTCAAGTACTCATAGGTAAGAACATGATGTACCATCATGTCAGATGGATGGACTGATCAAAGAAACCATACCATCATAAACTTTCTTATCTTCTGCCCATAGGGAACCATGTTTCTAAAATCAGTTGCTTCATCTGATAAGGGAAAAGATGGGCAATTGTTGTTTCAGCTATTGGATGAGGTTGTTGAGGAGGTGGGGGTGGCTAATGTTGTTCAAGTCATCACAGATAATGCCTCTAACTATGTTCTTGCTGGTAAATTGTTAGAGGAAAAACACAAGGACCTCTTTTGACCCCATGTGCTGCACATTGCATAGACCTCATGCTTGAGGATATTGGAAAATTAGATTGGGTCAAAAACATTGTAGATCATGCCAAAAGCATAACAAAATTTATCTACAATCATTCATGGATTTTGAGCCTCATGAGGATATACAGAGGGGGCAGGGATATTATTAGAACTGCCATCACTAGATTTGCTACTCATTTTTTGACATTGCAATCTATGCTTTCACAACATAGGAACTTGTAAATTTTTTTTTCCAGTGAAGAATGGAATCTAAGCCAGTAGTCTCACAAACTGGAAGGCAAAGAATTGAAAAATAAAGTTAATGAAGAAATATTTTGGAGAAAGGCAACAAAGATTGTAAAGCTTGCTGAGCCACTGGTTAAGGTGTTGCGGTTGGTGGATGGTGAAAGATTGGCTATGGGCTTCATTTATGAGGCTATGGATCAAGCAAAGGCGCAAATAAAGAGGGCATACAAGGATAAAGTGGCTAAGTATGGGCCCATTTGGGCAATCATTGATGAAAGATGGAACAATCAACTCCATAGCCCTATACATGCAGCTAGGTATTTTTTGAACCCACGGTATCATTATAAAGCTAAGGTGACAGGAGCTTTGAGGGGGGAGGTTAGAGATGGACTGATTGACTGCATTGATCGCATGATCCCATTGGAGTGTGATCAACTGGAGATACACCGACAGGTCACAACCTTCACCAATGCCTGAGGTACCTTTGGGAAGAACCTAGCAAAGATTGCAAGAGAAGCAGATGATCTAGGTAAACAAAAATTCCAATTTTCAAATTCTTAATAGTTTTTTTGTTAAATCGTTTATAATTTGAAAGTTGGATATAATTTGTAATTTTGTTGAGCTAACTCATTACACTCCTATGTTTTTTGTAGCACAATGGTGGGAGGCTTTTGGTAGCCATTGTCCTGAATTGTAGAAGTTTGCAATTCGTATTTTGTGTCAAACTTGCAGTGCTACTGGGTGTGAGTGCAATTGGTCCGTCTTTGAGAGGATTCACACAAAGAAGAGAAACCGTTTGGATCAAAAATGGTTAAATGATCTAGTCTATGTCCAATACAACCTTCGGCTCAGACACAACCAATTGCTGAACAAAAGACCTGATTCAGATCCTATTGTGTTGGAAGACATTGATCCAACATCAGATTGGGTAGTGGAGAGTCATCCAACAGAGTTTGCTTTTGATGAGGATATGGATTATGAATTACAAACGATAGCATCACTTGAACAGAATGTTCAGTTGAATGCAGATCCTGGTCCACTTGTACCAGCCTCAGCTTCACAGCCAGCAAGTCCTCCAGTTGCAGGCGCTTCCTCTGCTCAGCCACGACAGAAGCGCATATCTCATATATATCAGCTTGCATCTGCTGCATAGCCTGCTAGTGCTACCACTTCTACAGTTGCAGTCGGAGATGATGATGAGGAGGAGCCATGGGGCTCGCTGTCTGACTCTGATGATGATCCAAAGATTGATCCACATGATCTTGGCTCCTCCGGCGGTAGCTAGTAGTACTGGTCACGACTCACATTTTACTTTTGTTGTAGAGGCCATTTCTAGCCTCCTTGGTTATGTGTTTTTGTTTTGATCTCTATATCATGATTCATGATCATGTATGTATTGGACAGTGCACTGGGTGCCATTTTGATATAATGGATATATTCATGAGCCTACTTTGATCATATGTTGTCTTCTATCTATATTTTTAATGCTGTGTGTTTGGAAACATGAATGAAAATCTTTAAAATTATGTCTTTTTATAAAAAAATAAATATTTAATGTATTTTTTACAATGACCGAGTCATTGAAATCGAGTCGGCCGAGTCGATACCGAGTCGGAGTCGACCCTCGGCTGAGTCGGTGTCGGAGTTTTAAAACATTGCTTTACATTGATACAGTTGCCCAATAGGGTCTTTAATGATTTTGACTCTAGACACAAACCTAAAGCATACAATGGATGCTTGACTTATTGACCAAAAAAGCATGAAACCCATGCTCCATAAATGATTGATGCCTTCGCCATTTGCAAAAAATTCTAGGTGGCATGTCCTCGACTATATTTTATTTTGAGCTTTTTGAGACCAAGTTGACTTTTTGACTTCTAGGATGAAAGGTATTGAGAAACGTGCACTACCTTGGAAAACATGATCCACTAAAATTGTGAGATCGTCATGTTGAGAACTGGCTGAAAAATATTGCACCATGGCCAAAGATGCATATAAACTCTATGACATATGACCATGTGATAAAATATAGGTGTGCATAACATGGGCTAGATTGGGTCGTACAACTGCAATTACCCCTGCATAACCATATGCTCTTGTAAACTGCGAGTCCCAATGTGATCCAGCCCAAATCCTCTAATCCTGTCCAAATCCTCTAATATTATCTAAGATGAAAAAAGCTAAGAATCGGAACCAAAGGGATTGGTGATGGTTGACCATAATAAGCCTAGGACATTTCAATACAAAGATTTACATGGCTTGTAAGGATTTAACTTACATCTGTGGCCTTACAATGATGTTATGCAAAGTGAAGAAGTCTCTGTATGTGCCCCTGTTGAAATGAGGGATGACTCATGCTAGAGCTCGTGGACTTCTCTATGTTCTTTCTTGGAATTTTTGGGTGGAAGGTAGATTGATTGCTAGTTGCATAGGCCACTGGTAACCCCAAATAGGATTGAATGAGATTTGACCCTGTGACCTCTATAGACTTAGCAGAAGAGCATCTACAAATTGATCTAACCATTTGGGTTTAATGTTGTATATTTATCTATATGGATGAATTGAGTGAAAGAAATTTCAAGGGGCTTATGGTTGATGTAAATGGAGAGAGACTTGCTATCGATCCAAATAATAGAGTTGCTAACGTCCTGGCATCCTGCTGGGATTGACACACACATGGTAGGTTCCCACGGTTACCTCATCCCAAGCCCCCGCTACAATGTTGCACGAATCGGGGACGTTTTTTGGAAGCGGGGACGCGGAAGCGTCATTTTCCAAAAGTCTAGGAAGCGAAGCGTCTGCTATATATATATATTTTTATATTTTTTTGCATTTATACTCAAAACAAACATCCCAAATACCAAATTAGTTGTAGAAGACATGAAAACATGCATATTTTTGCATTAAATCAAGAGATAGATATAACATCCATTGTACATTAATGATTAATTTATTCAAGCATCAACCATTTAGATGCATCAACCATCTAGAATCTAGATTCTTCTCCTCTTGTCTAGCCTTTGCCTCTACCTCGATTGTCTAGGGATATTAGTCAACATTGCCCAATTTTGATCAAACTACCTAATTCAAGACTTAAAATATGGTAGAAAAAGCTTAACATGCTTGATCGGTGATTTTGACTTGATTGAAAGGTAATTTTTTGCTAAGGGCGTGCTGCGTGACAAAGGAGTTCAACAATTAACACCACCAACACTAGGGTACATACAGGGCTTGGTGCTCTTGATTAAATGCTAATTGCATACCTTCATACTTGATATAATCTAATGAAATGCCACAATCCCATTGATCTTGAATTCCTGAAAACTGTTAAGTCTGCTGAATTTTGAATAGGATATGAAATTCTATTTTCTCAATATGAAGTCCAATGAGGCTGGAACCACTCTCAAACATCTCGAGTCATTTCATGGTAATGTTAAAAATTTAAGTAAAAGGATGAAAATGAAAAATAAAGGAGAATGCCACTTGACTTTAAGAATTTAACATTACCATGGGGGAGCATCTGCTATATTTATATTTTTTTTGCCTTCATTCCTCACCCTAACTCAAGGTGGACCCACCCCCAACAAGCAAACTCACCTAAAATTAAAAAAAAAATTGAAAAAAATAAAACGATTTTCTAAACAGCGCGAAGCTTTTCGAGAATTGTACGGAAGCACCACACTTCCGACGCCCGAAGCGTCGTACGAAGCGCGCTTCGGACGCTGAAAGCGGCGCTTCCGTACCACGCTTCCGAATTTCTAGGAAGCGGCAAAAATTTCGGAAGTGGCGCTTCCGAATTCGGAAGCGCGTGTCCGGCGAAGCTTCCTAGGCACTTCTGTACGGGATGCGCTTCGGGGCTTGGAACCGGGGGGGGTGCTCTTCGTGCAACATTGCCCCGCTATCTAGACCTAACTACCTCCTAAAAGATGAAGGGAGGCCTCCAACCAACTCCAAATAAGACTAGTGCTTTAAATGGGGTCAAGGAGAGGTGGAGTTAATTCTTGGGGCTGTCACATTGTTTCTGTTATGATTATGCAGCAGAATTATAAAACAACAAATAAGATAACGGCAAGTGATTTTAAATATAGAGTCTAACCACTCAAATTTGATGTACATGAAAAATTCTAACAAAATATGGTCTTATTTTTCAGTTTAGATTGTTGGTTGAGACTGCAAAATTTGCAGTAAATGATAGGAACAATAACCTATATTGGCTCATTTGTCCACCCAACAAGTGCCAAAGCACTCCTAGATTACAGATCTAGAGGTGGAGAGGTTGGTGGATGTTAAATGAGTCTTTTAAGCCGGCTTGTAACAACCAAAAGAGGAAATTTCCAGCAAGTTGGAAATTGTTTTTTCTGAAGAGTGTGATTAAATACCTCTAGGCAAATTGCCTAGGAATTTTCTAGATTTAAGATATACTTTAATTATTGCTGGAAATTAAATATTTTGATTCTAAAATAGTAAAATCAACAAGTATGAAGAGTATAGAGTCACTAAACAAGATTTCTGAAGGTTAATTACTTGTTGAGAGCTTAAAATCTTGGAGTTTGGTGCAGATTTGGTATGGTACAGACAATAAAGTGTTCATATATGCATTCAATTTACCACATACAAAGTGTAAGATATGCCCAATAATATTCAAAACAATGTACCTAACCTTGGCTTCAAATCTAGTGTTATTTATCAATTTCTCTAACGTAAAACTTACTGTTAAGATAAACAATGTAAAAATCAGCAAGTATAATTCCTAATCTATTGCAGAAAATAAAAGCTTTTGGAGTTTTTTAGAGGTAAATGGTTATTGAAGATTACATATTGTACCAAGCGATGCTTCTCAGTAGCTGGGATGTGAATCTAGTGCCTTATTAAGTCAATCTTGCAATTGGTTAGGGATGTGGGGTTAGTCTCTTAGAGAATTCATCACACTTGTGACTTAACAAACTTTCTACCTTTTGGATCCAGCTAGGAACAACCACTATATGTGGCATTTTTCGGCCTTCGACTTGAGTGAGGTGAAATACGAACTTCGTTATGTTGAATAGTCCCACATGTTGAATCAATCTACATACAAACAAGAAATTCAAGTGGGGTTGCCCCCTAGTTTGTTTTCTCCATGTGATTATGTAGCCCCTCATTGGCTCAAACTATTAGCTTTTGTGTGATCTGATTGATTAGAAAACTTATAAATTGGTAGCCTGGATATGACAATAAATTGAGAAAAAACAAAGAAACAAAATCCACCCCACACAATGAACAAAATAAAAATAAATTGGACAATGGTTTGCAAAATGAATTCTTTATTTATGGCACTTATTTGATAAGACAACAACAATTATTACAAGGGGGGACGCTAACATTTTATAAAATATTTCTAATGGTTGGTTGAACTCCTCTAATAATAGTGTTTTACTAGTCATCCACGTGTTGGAGACTTAGTATTTTTCATAAAATATTACATTACAAAGAATAGGTTCACAATGCACAAGTAGGTCGAAGATTCCTTTTGCTAATGGCCAATAATGGTCAAAGATGAAGAATAATAGCCTCTAGTTGCCCAACGTTGCGTTCTTTGGTCCTTTATGAAACTTGAGTTTGTCCAAGAACTTGGTTAGGAGAGCCTGACTTAGTCTTTTAGATGGTTATTTGACTTCTTAATGACTATTTTATAGGTCGATCTCTCGAGTTATTGGTCGAAGGCATCCCCAACGACTAGTTGGCTTCATAACGACTAGTTTTCTTTGACTTTTCCCTTTAGTAAACTCGACTTATCCCATGGACCTTAGGATCGCCAACACCTTAAGGACTTTGAGCAATCAAGCACCTGAGTATTTTGAAATTGGCCCTCATTTGAACTGGGTATGCCTTTAAATCTTCATTTCTTGCCTAGAGTTTCCACATCATCATTGCTCCTTCCATGTCATCTACCCATTGTGCTAGTTCTCTAATGCCTTGAGGGATTTGGACATTTTGACAATTGGTTTTTGTACCTCTTGCTTTGTAGATAACTTCCAACATAATGAATTTACCATACTGCCCAACACTGACCCTATTTTGCCACATGGAAACCTGTTTGGCCTGTTTGACGAACATTGATCACACTGTAAGTGGACACTACCTTTACTGTTTGGAAAAATTCTATGTGGCATGGACTCCTCTCATCAAGTTGAACAAATTGAGACGAAGCTGACTGTTTGACCACCGAGACCACTTTGCATTGGGAACGATGCCTCATAAACTATGAAAGTTTTTAATATGAGACTGTCATGTATGAGAGTTGTCTAAGAGATATTGAACCAAAGCCAAGGCCACTTACAGACTCTATAGACTCTAACCATGTGGTAAGGCATAGGTGCACCTTGACATGGGATGGCACAACCCATACATCGATGATCATCCCTACAAAAGTGGGTTCCCATAAAACCATGAGTCCTTAAGTAAGCCCATCTAAGGCCCTCCAATCTTATGCATGATGAGAGGAACTCAAGATGAACCACAAGGGACTGACCATGGTCCATCCAAAACAAGATATAGACAATAAGAACAAGGCACCAAGGTTAAGATGCCTAATACACTGGTTGTGACAATGCTTTTGACTTGTGACCTTGGGCTTACCATGGTGATGATAATTAATTTAAATATTATTTTTCAAAAACTAGCCGTTTAATATAGTCGTTACTTATTAATATTTGTTTGTAATAAATTAATAAATTAATTTCATATTTTAAATATTATTTTTCAAAACTAGCCGTTTATATAGTCGTTACTTAATAATATTTGTTTTAATATATTAATAAATTAATATCATAATTTAAATATTATTGTTCAAATATAGCCGTTAGTTGAAATTATGGTCTCTACATTGCTCTCTATTTAAGCCTTTGCCATGGTCTGCCTCTACATTTGATTTTGATGATGAACCACACTTGTTGGTTCGAAACGCGTCGGCCAAAAATTTCTCTTATGTGATTTCTATCTAAAGACTTTTCTTAATTCATTATGGATCACAAAACCCTGAATTCTTTTGAAAAGATTTGACTTTTGGAAAGGGGTAGAGATGAATTCAACCCAAGAATAGCTTTTTAACCTTAGCTAGAGGTTTGGACTACCTTTTTTAAAGCTTATAAATAGAAGGCAATTCTTGTAAAGACAAGATTTTCATGAAGTTAGAGAGCAATGCGGGAATACATGTTAGATTCTCTCTTTTTGGTGTGAACGTTTCTTTCTTGCTGTCATGTTGTTCATAGCTTGAGGTTGTGAATATTTTGGTAGGAAGACATGATTTGTAAATAGGTCAATTTATTAGCTTATTCTAGATTTCCAAAATTGAATGCTTAATTTCACTATCTTACTCATATTTTAGTGGTGGCAATGAAAAAAGTTGATTGTGAAGCAAGGTTTTCCTTACGTTCTCAAGTTGTTTACAAGTTGAAGTTTGTGCATCTTTGATAGGAGTGCAAGATTAGTAAGTTGTGAAATCTATCACCATTGGATGCTTGCTTGCATTCACTACCTTAGTTTTCATTTATTATGTTGAAAAACTTGTGGTTGATTTTGGCAGGCTCAAATTTCATTTCAATTTCACAAAAAAATTTGCACCTAACAATCAATTGTGGGTTTGGAAGAAGCTAAATTTCCTCTTTCCTCACAATCTTTTAAAGCAACAACCAAAAGCAAATTTATTTTACTTTGTTAATTGTTTCTAGATTAGTAGATTATTTGCAGCAATTATACTTTTCATTCACTTTCAACTTCTTAAATAAGTTTTGGGAAGGTTACGAAATGAGGTTTTTGGTTTTCAAGGCATTATGATAGTTTGGATCTACATGACTATTGTTCCTTTGGGGTCTTAATCTCATTTCGACCATTTGAATTGATGCTTGTGGCTCCCCAGTAGGGCTATCAAGGGTTCATTTCATCGGTTCACTTAGATGACAATATAAATTCACTAATAAAAGGAATGATAGAATAAATTTGTATTAGTTAACAAAAGAAATAACTAAGATTAACTTTCAATCTCGAACTATTTGCATACTCATTGTCTTTCAACCATTGATTCTTTTAGAACTCTGTTCAAACACAAGTTGCAATTATTGGTCTCCTTCGTTAAAAAGGAATGATAAAATATATTTGTATTAGTTAATAAAAGGAACCACTAAGATTTTCCATCAATCTTGAACTATTTGTATACTTATCGTCTTTCAATCGTTGATCCTTTTAGAACTTGGTTCAAAAACCAATTGCAATTGTTGCTTGCTTTCATTAAAATTAAAAGAAATGGCTTCTATGTCAAGTTTCATGAATTGATATCAACGTGATTCCTTCCTTTAGGATGAATGTTTGCTGACCCAAAGTTGTAAAAACATGTGCATAGTTTTAAGTTAGTTTCTTGCTTTGGTCCTTTGGTTTTAGCAAGTTCTTCTTTCTCTACTTGAGGTTTTCTTGTAGGTTGGATATCACTATGTTTTATGTCGTGTAGAAACAAAACACAAATAAATACACAATCAATTTGTTCTCATTATCGATTTCTTTAAATTGAGTACTTTACACAACAATGTAGCATGGTTTTCTTTCACAACTTTAGTAATTTGCTTTCCCAACTAGTGGAGTTACCATTTCTATTTTCTAAATTAGACTACTCTCCGAATTCAACCTTTGCATTTACTTTCAATGCTTATAATAGTTTCAATTTTAAATTTTCAATTATGTATAACAAAACCCTAATTACACTTGGAAATGATGGAGGAGAAACCCCAACATCAATGAACCAAATTACCTTGCATTTGTATACTCATTATCAATAAGTTGCTTTCCCAACTAGTGGAGTTTCCATTTCTATTTCCTAAATTAGGTTACTTTTGAAATTTTCAACCTTTGTATTTATTTTCAATGCTTAGAATAATAGAATCGTTTCAATCTCAATTTGTCAATTTTGTACAATAGAATCTTAAGTAAACAAGGAATCTATGGATGAGGATGCCCATCATTAATAAACGACTTACTTTAGATTTGTACAATCAATATGTGGTCTTAGGTCCTTTTCCAACAACATTGTTAAGGATTTGATGGAGTTGTGGTCTTGAAATTTATTGCCCCCAACCGAGGGACCTTTATACCTGTGGCGGCCGTAATCAAGACCCTGGCATAAAAGGAACATGCAGTTGCATTAATCGAATAATTAAAGTCTAAGAAATCTTGTTTACAACTTTTTACTCTTAACATAATGTGTTTTCCACAAAACCTTTGTTTCACATTTTGTTAATTTGAACCCCCATTTGGAGGTGTGCGTTTTCCCATTTGGCCAGACATGGGGCATTTGTTGCCATTTTTGGTTTTGAGATAGAAAATATTTACTCCATTATGGAGCTTGCAGACTCTTTGCTCCTTTTTATAATGATAACTTGAGCACATAAAGAGAAACAAAGATTTGCATTAATAATGAGAAAGCAAAAGGTTTCTTATTGAGTCAATCCACCTTATGATTGTGGGATGGACCGAAAAGCACACTAACGTGAAATAAATAATAAAATAATAAAATCGTAAAATAATGCCTATGTTTAACATTTAATTGAATATTATAATATGATATAACACCCTCCCCTAATGGTTAATTTACTAATTACACCAGGTTGATCCCAAAATTTTGCATGTTTTTTAGAACCAAAGGCTTGGTGAAAAGTCTGCAGTTTGGTTCTCTATGGGATAGTATTGCAACTCAAATAGATCCATCTTCTACATGTTGTTTGATGAAGTGACAGTGTATCTTAATATGCTTGGTATGTTCATGGAACACTGGATTCTTGGTTAGTTTGAGCACTCCCTGATTGTCATAGAGTAGCGGTCTTCGCTTCATTTGTTGCCTCTTCATATCTAAAAGCATCCTTTTGAGCCACATTGTTTCACATGCTTCTTTTGCTACTCCTTGATATTTTTCTTCTGTTGAAGAAAGGGATATAGAGATTGCTTCTTGCTAGTCCATGTGACTACACTTGTGCTAAGGTTGAAAACATATTGAAATGTTGATTTTCTATCACCCACAAAACCTTCCCAGTCTAAATCTTTAAATCCACATAACCTATTGTCTTTTCTTTTACTGTGCAAAATTCCAAAGTCAGATGTCCATTTCACATATCTCATTTTTTTGTTGTTGCTATAGTTCAATGATTTTCCATCTATGTTGCTATAAATTTGGAAATGGAGCTCACAATGTAATTCAAATTAGGCCTAGTGGTTATAAGATATATCAAGCTCCCCACTAGCTACTTATAGATTGACTAATTAACTGTCTTAGAGTTGGTCTAGGGTGAATGCTTCAATGCTTTCTCCGTAGGTGTCGACAAAATTTTGCAATCTATCAATCTAAATGCGTGAAACAAACTCTTGGTCTATTTTGTTTATGAGATAAAAATGTTGTTGCTTGTTTGCCAAACTTCTACATGTAGACAATAATATAGGATGCCTAGGTTAGTCATGTCAAAAGCCTTCGTGGTATTGGATTTGGCTTGTTCAATAGAACATGCTTCACTATCGTAATACTGATTTCGTCTATGTAAATGAATAGTAAAATAATATCATTACTAATGCTTTTAGTGTTTAAATTGGAATCCAAAGGACTCCGTTGGAACCCTTGTTCATTTGATTATTTGTCAATGTTAATGCGTCATGCCTGATGTGTGTGCTTTAAGCCATATAAGACCTTCTTAAGTTTGCAAACAAGATGCTCCATCCCTAGTACCTAGAATCCTTATGGTAGATACATCTAGACCTCTTTCTCTAAATCCCCATTGAGGAAGGCTTTCTTCATGTCCATTTAATTGACCTAGGAAAATTGCGTTGCCATGGCTAGTACTAATCAGATGGTGCTCATCTTTGTTGTAGGAGAAAAGGCCTCCTTATAGTCAATACCCTCTCGCTGAGAGAACCCTTTTGCAACCAATTGTGCCTTGTACTTGTCAAGTGTACTGTCTGCCTTGACCTTGTACACCCATTTGTAGCCACTAGGTTTCTTCTTTGGTGGAGGAGCTATGAAATCTAAATTATGATTTTTCATCAAATTCTCATGTTCCACTACCATGTCCTTCCATTCGGGTCTTCCTTATACCTCAAATAACTTTGGCTCAGATACTTCCTGAACATTGGCCACTAGAGCAAAGTTGAATGTATTTGGTTACTTGCCTTTGATTTTTGATGATTGTTGTTTAATCAATTCATTTGTTCGAACATCTCTAATGTTGTTGTGCCACCACATTTGTATTTTGTTGGGATATATCCTATTGAAGTTGTCATCATGACCTAGGACACTTGTATTAGATCCTTGAAAATCCCCATGCTTAGAATCCTCCCCAATTTCAAGTGGAGCTA
Organism: Pinus taeda; assembly: GCA_000404065.3. Classification (NCBI taxonomy): domain Eukaryota; kingdom Viridiplantae; phylum Streptophyta; class Pinopsida; order Pinales; family Pinaceae; genus Pinus; species Pinus taeda. The sequence continues at coordinate 104,026 of APFE031169575.1, forward strand.
CTTGAAGCTTGATACGTAAATTTTGAGTGCAACAAGTAGTTGTTCTGGAAGTTTGATCTCTGAAGAATTTTGGAAAGGTCCAACTGTTGAGAAATCTAGGGCAGAGGGATGAGGTGATTTCTCTTGCAATGATAACTGATTGTGATGTATTTTTACTTCATTTCATTAGTTTCTTCTTTATCTTGATTATTATTAGCATTCACTATCATCAAACAACTACCAAATCTTAAATAACAATGAGACAACAAACACAAGATATAGGCGAACAACCAGGGCCAAAACCTCTCCAACTTGAGAGGAAAACCCAAATGAATTCTTCTTCTTATAGAATCTTTAAGTGACGAATTCCAAGACCAAGACCCTTGACCTATTAACTTCTCCAAGACCAAGTCACAAGGCTTCCTTGAAGTAGTTCTTCTTCCTTGAGTCAGCGCTAGTCAAATTACTTGCTTCACCAAAAATCTCGACTTCTCTTCATATTTCGTCCTCTTCAAAAGTCTAGTTGCAACACATGTGAGGGGTCAATACTATTTTTTGTCCTTGATTTCCTTCGCAGAGCAGAGCAACATGGCCATCGCTGACCATCACCAAGTAAACAACCGTTGATCAGCTGCTGCTCGCACATGCCCATTCTGTTGTTGCCTACAACACATAGCCATGTAGATCGCCATAACACCTAGCCAAGCTGCTGCAAAAATCTTCACACCACCAACTTCTCCATTGTCATAACCAACCTTCTTCCCCATCACACAGTGGACTTTCTCCATTGCCATATCCCACCTCATTGCTAGTTTGATCCATCGATCCTCTTCCAAAAAACACACAGCTCGGTCGACCACCATAGACAATGTCGCTGCTCCATTGAAACTATCCCAAATGACACGAGTCCCTTCCTTTCCGACGGGTTAATTTGCTACAACCGACCACGATCCACCTGCAATAACTGACCACTGCCCTCTGACCAGTGCTCGAATGCCATTGAACCATCCAGAACCTTGTATTTGCCACCGACTGCAATCTGTCGCACCCCCTTCGATTTGTCATGGTGCCGCTGACAAACCACCCTTTTCAGGGGCTTTTTGTTAAAAAAATAGTCTTTTAGGCTTAGTGACAACCCCCTTTAGGGCCTCTTTTCCCTTTCCGCAACCCTTAGAGGGCTTTTTCCCTTCGCCGCATGCCATCTTTGGCCTTGCCATGGCCCTAAGAGGGCCTCTAGCCCTTATGGCCCCCCTCATTGGCCTCTTTCTCCTTGATGACAACCCTATTGTGCTTTTTTCCCTTCGCCATGGACCTTTCTAGCTTCTCTTGGCCTATTGTTTCCCTTCTTTGGACCCTAGCCTCATCCTTTGCTTCCACTAGCCCTAGTGTTGGGGTTTCCCTAGCCTTGAAGCCTTGCCCTAGCCTTATTTTCAGTCATCTCTGATTATTGTATTGTTGTAGTGGGCTAACATCTTATGTTTGCAGCGATTTTCTTGCTAACATTGTGGTTGCAGGAAGTGGAAGTCATCTCCAAGCCTTGTAGCCCCCAAAAAATCCATTAGGCCTCTTGGTTTGCTCTTCATTTATAATTCTGAAGCATTTTATGACAACAGTGTATTCGGGGCCTAAACACATCCCTAAGATATGCCTAAATTCACTAATAAATCACCTAAGGCATTCAAAATTAATCTTGAAGTCAAATTGAGTGCGCATAAGTGAACTTTTGTGGATCGTTGGGTAATTTCCAGATCTGATATGTTTGCTACAACCATCTAAATCCACCTCCAACAGTGATAAAATCACCTAGCAGTGGCATAATAATCAAATTGCAAGCATATTTTATCATTGGCATTGTTTTGGCTTTCATGACTTATCATTTCTTGAAGGCTGTTTTAACAATTAGAGCTCTGATATATACTGCATAAGGTCTGAATTAAGGATATCAGTGGTGTTAAAAGTGGTTGACAGTCCTCTAATTTCACTTGGCTCTTGTTCCTTGCATCTTGTGCATCTTGAATAAGCATTTTCCAGTGGAATTGGGTGCCTTTCTTATTGCTGCAATCATCATTTTCTTGGCTGCTCCATCTTGCATTTCATTGCATCCATTGCATTCTCATTAACAAATACAAGTGCTCTAAAAGGGATAATTGAATTGACATTTGTTTGATAAGATTGGCTTAAAGAGTAACATTTTGGATTTATGCTCTCTTTTACTCATTGATAGCTGGTATTATTGTGACATTATTTCTAAAAGAATAATTCTAGTTTGTCATTGCTTTTATTGGTTATTGGACAAGTGAACACATTGCTCTTCATTGTGAAATAATCAATGTTTGTGGATTTGCTAACTTGTTGATCCAAGTCACTCTTAAAGCACTTGTCTAATTATAATTGTGATAAGAGAAATCTTGGAGTAATCAGATTGTGTTCATAGGGAATTCAATTTTTCTCTTTTACACCTAATTGGCACATTGCCATTTTTATTAAGTAATCTTTGAAGTTGCTAGTTGTGTTAAGAATCATTATTTATTTATGGTCATTTCTTGAGCAATTGTCTATTGGTAACCGTGGCAACATTTTTTGGCACCATTTATTTTGCTTATTGAGCACTTTTTTTTTTTCTTCTTATGGTGAAGATTGTCATTATTCATAATAATCAAATTGCAAGCATATTTTATCATTGGAAAATCACTTGGTAGTGGCATAATAATCAAATTGCAAGCATATTTTATCATTGGCATTGCTTTGGCTTGCATTACTTGTCATTTCTTGAAGGCTGTCATAATAATTAGAGCTCTGATATATACTGCATAAAGTCTGAATTAAGCATATCAGGGGTGTTAAAAGTGGTTGGCAGCCCTCTAATTTCACTTGGCTTTTGTTCCTTGCATCTTGTGCAAAGTAATCTTTGAAGTTGCTAGTTGTGTTAAGAATCATTATTTATTTATGGTCATTTCTTGAGCAATTGTCTATTGGTAACCGTGGCAACATTTTTTGGCACCATTTATTTTGCTTATTGAGCACTTTTTTTTTTCTTCTTATGGTGAAGATTGTCATTATTCATAATAATCAAATTGCAAGCATATTTTATCATTGGAAAATCACTTGGTAGTGGCATAATAATCAAATTGCAAGCATATTTTATCATTGGCATTGCTTTGGCTTGCATTACTTATCATTTCTTGAAGGCTGTCATAATAATTAGAGCTCTGATATATACTGCATAAAGTCTGAATTAAGCATATCAGGGGTGTTAAAAGTGGTTGGCAGCCCTCTAATTTCACTTGGCTTTTGTTCCTTGCATCTTGTGCACCTTGAATAAGCATTTTCTCGTGGAATTGGGTGCCTTTCTTATTGCTGCAATCATCGTTTTCTTGGCTGCTCCATCTTGCATCTCATTGCATCCATTTGCATTCTTTGCATTCTCATTAACAAATACAAGTGCTCTAAAAGGGATAATTGAATTGACAATTGTTTGATAAGATTGGCTTAAAGAGTAACATTGTGGATTTATGCTCTCTTTTCCTCATTGATAGCTGGTATTATTGTGACATTATTTCTAAAAGAATAATTCTAGTTTGTCATTGCTTTCATTGGTTATTGGACAAGTGAACACATTGCTCGTCATTGTGAAATAATCAATGTTTGTGGATTTGCTAACTTGTTGATCCAAGTCACTCTTAAAGCACTTGTCTAATAATAATTGTGATAAGAGAAATCTTGAAGTAATCAAATTGTGTTCAGTTTTTCTGTCTTACACCTAATTGGCGCATTGCCATTTTTATTATCTAAGTAATCTGTGAAGTTGCTAGTTGTGTTAAGAATCATTCTTTATTTATGGTCATTTCTTGAGCAATTGTCTATTGGTAAGTGGCAACATTTTTTTGGCGCCATTTATTTTGTTCATTGAGCATTTTTTTTCTTTCTTATGGTGAAGATTGTCATTATTCATTGTTAAGTACTTCATTGTTATCAATTGAATATTATTGCAGCTTGTCTTGAAGTACTTGAAAACCTTAACAATCTCACCTTAAAAGTAATCAATCATATTGTGCACTTGCATTTTAGGATTAGTTTTGCACTAATTAATCAACTTCTAAACATAAGCTTGGTTGATAGAAAGATAGGACTACCTTTCTCACCTAGCTTTCAAAGCCTTGACCCTCTTTTGTGGTTAACACGGTGACTTTGTAGTTGTCAGAGCCACGGTCTCTGTAGCGCCAAAGGCATCGGGTGGTTAGAACTCCAGGGGAGGTATCGTTATTATAACCTCTGCAATATTCCCCTGGGTTTATCTCTCACAACCTACTCTAGAGACTAGCTTCAAAATAATTGAGAGGAAGGATTCACCTAAGTAGGCATCTAATTTAAAATAAGCCAAGATTCTACATTTCACCTAGATATTAGGTGTTGCATTTCATATAAGATAGTGGAGCATCCTAAAGCAACAATACTAGGGCCATAGGCTTGATCATTAAGTTGCCCCACTCAAAACTTATTTGTTTCTTTGAAAACAAATTGCATTTGGAACATTACTGCAATTTTTTTTTGCAAAAAAGGCTAAATGCTCCTGAAAAACCAGGGAACATTTTCTTTTTAGGGAGCGCGCTCCCGACCCGCTCCGGAGTCACTCCCCCCTGGAGCACGTATTAGCAGCGGGATCGAGGGGGGGGGGGGGGGGCGCTCCCCCACAACACTAGTCTCTGTCAATCTTTGATCTGGAAAATTTAGTTTCTCTGTTGACTCTCTCGGAGAAATAAATTTCCTTAAAATCTGACCCTCTTGGCCTAAGGGACTGCGCTGCCTTAGAGGGTTTCGAACTGCTGCCTCTGCAGAGATTTGAACTGCCTCTTTCCTTCTGTACTGAGCTCTCCGGCTTACGATATGTGCTCTAATATCATGTGGAAATTTTGAAGTCTGGAATCCTACTGCAGTAACTGATATTATCTCTTCTATTTGTTAAATAAATTAAATGAATTATTTGCAATTTCTTATGGCAAATATCGAAAGAAATACATTGTAGCCTTCACAAATTAAATACAGAGGAAAAATAAACGCAAGGAAAATTAAAGAGATGCTAGCACACATATAAGCATATTAACACAGTGATTTTCGGACAATCGTCCCTGGAAAAACCCAATGTGGGAAAATCAACGCAGTAGATGAGGGTTTTATTATTCTTCAGCAGTAATTCATGTATACGATACCGGACAATAAAAATAGAGAAAGAAACACTGAGAGAAATTTAATACTTCTCACTCTCCACAACAATTCTTTGACCTCGAAACGACCCCTCTACCCTTACGCTGGTCTCATCGCATCATCTTCTGCGCAGTGACTGTTGAAGAATCTAGGGCAATTAGGTGTAGTGTGATTCTTCTTGACTTGATTACAATTTGTGGAGTCTTTTTACTTTTCTTGTTAGTTTAATCTTCTTCTTTTTATTAATGCATGTGTGTACTTCATCAAACTGCTATTAAAAACATAAGATCAAGAACACAAAATGTTGGCTCTCTGCTAGGGCGAAAACCTCTTTTCTATTGAGAGGAAAACCCTTCAGTAAATTTCTCTTATTGAAGCTTTCTTATTGATCAATGGCAAACCCAAGACCCTTGACTAGAATATCCTCCAATCACAAGTCAAGTCCTTCCTCCTTTCTGCACTTAGTTTCTCGACACTTTCTTTTTTCGGCACTTCGTTCTTCTTTCAACTGTTAGTGAACCTTGTTGCACTTGCTTTAGAAGAAATTCCTCTGATGAGACCCTTTCCTTATGATGGTCCCTTTCTTCTCTTCACCAACCAACGAACTTGTATGACTGTAATGGGAGGGCTGTTATGCTAGTAGAGACAACCTCCTTCTCTTCGCACGTGTGGCTGTAATAGGTTTTAGTACAACCCTATTACCTTCGCTCTTCTTCCTTCTTCGCTTGGGTGGGAGGCCCTTTAGGCCTATTTCTAGCCCAAACAAATGAGAGATGTGATGTTGGTATGCTACTGCTTTTATGACTGCAGGCAAACTTCCCCTTTCTTGCACGTGTGACTGCAGCTGCCCTAGAAATGGTCCTCTTGACTTCGGTCTAGGCTTCACCTTCTTCGCTTGTTAATTCTAGCTATGTTCTATGCTTAGAGCAATTTATTTCAATTTTCACATCTAGCTAGATTAGCAATCACATCAGCGTTAAAGTAAAGTGCAGATAGAACATAAACATAAATCGCAGAAGACAAGCCAAGACAAGAGGACACAAGATGTGGCGCTAGCCAGGGACAAACCCCACAATGTGGGGAAACCCTTGATCAATTCTTCTTTTATGTTCTTCAAAGTTCAGCAGAGAAAGAGAGAGAGAGAGAGATAATACATTTACAATAGAAGTCAACACTTTGACTTATCTAGATAAGAGCATAGATCATCTCTAAGAAGATGATACATGAGATTAGTTGAAGACATGCTCTGCTTCAACTGATTCTTCAAGGTGACTCCTTCACCTATCGTTGTGCTGCATTTCGTCATCATGTTGCACCTCACCGCGCTGCACCATGCTAGACCCATCATAACTGTACTACATTATGTGCCATTGCTGCACCATGTTGCCTTCCCGGCAGTTCTGGCTGTTCCTTGCAGTTCTGACAGTTCCGGTTGTTCTCAGCTGTTTCGACAGTTCCAGCAATTCCGACTTTTCTGGCAGTTCTAGCTTTTCCGGCTTTTCTGGTAGTTTCGGCTTTCCCGACTGTTCCGAATTTTCTAACTTTTCCAGCAGTTCCGGCTTTTTCGATTTTTCTGGCTTTTCTGGCAATTCTAGCTTTTTTGGCAGTTCCAACTTTTTCGACAATTTCGGCTTTTCTGGCTTTTCCGACAGTTCCGACTTTTCTAGCAGTTCCGGCTTTTCCGACAGTTTCGGCTTTTTCGGCTTTTCCGGCAGTTCCGACTTTTCCGCCTCTGCTCAACTCTGCGTTCCTTTGCTCAGCTTTGCTTAGCTCTGCTGGCTCTGCTCTGCTCTGCTGGCTCTGCTCTGCTCTGCTTAGCTCTGCTGAACCATGAAGAAGAAGAATTGATCGAGAATGTCTCATACCATTCTCCACTGACCCGAAGTCAGTCTCAGAGTGCGTAACACTGGTCCCAGACCAGTCTCAACCAACCCAAAGTTAGTGTCATAGTGGGTACCATTCCTACCACTGGTCCCAGACTAGTATCATCAGTCTCAGAGTGTGTACCACTGGTTCCAGACCAGTCTCAACCGATCCGAAGTCAGCGTCAATAGTAAGTACTACTCTCACTAGACCCAGACAAGTCCTCCACTGACCCGAAGTCAGTCTCAGAGTATGTACCACTGGTCCCAGACCAGTCTCAACCGATCCGAAGTCAGCGTCATAGTAGGTACAACTCCTACAACTGGTCCTAGACCAGTATCATTGATCCCAGTTCAATGAAGGTCATCCTAGCATAGGGAGTACGGTAGATACAGCTATGCGTCCATCGATACTACTATGGTCCCTATCCTCATTTCCTTGCTCATTGATCAGATGAGAGGTACTTCCCATGAGTCCCAGACTGCATGGGTAGGATGCCTCGACAGGAGAACTAATCAGTCCTGTCCTCATAGGAGAACTTATCATCCTGCTACATAATCGCCATGGAGAACACATCATCCAGGCCTCACAGGAGAGCTAATCATCCTGCTACACAATCGTCATGGAGAACACATCATCCAGACCTCACAGGGGAACTAATCATCCTGCTACATAATCGTCATGGAGAACACATCATCCAGACCTCACAGGAGAACTGATCATCCTGTCCTCATAGGAGAACTTATCATCTTGCTACACAATCGCCTTGGAGAACACATCATCCAGACCTCACAGGAGAACTAATCATCCTGCTACATAATCGTCATGGAGAACACATCATCCAGACCTCACAGGAGAACTAATCATCCTACTACATAGTTGCCACGGGAGAACTAATCATCCTGTTCATAACGCACCTCTAGGGGAGGGTGAGTCGCCCTATGGTCGTATGTTGCTCCAGTAAGTACCCCAAGCCCCCCAGAGCTCCCAGAGCTCAATGCATGCAACATGCAAGACCCTTATAAGAAAGTCTCTCAACGACTCCAAGTCGTTCGGGAAAGTCACAGATTTGACCTTTCCTCGGGGCTTTGACAAAATATCTGTGACCTGTACATCAGTGTCAATGCGATGGAGCCTCCTTGCTCATCGACTTACCATATCCCAGATAAGGCAGTATCTGTTGTCTATTTGCTAGAGTAATTATCGAATACGAGATTCCTCAATAATCAAATCCCACCTTTGGTTGTCACAAAGAATCACAGTGGTATTCATCATGTGTACAAACGGCTCACTTAAGAGCTTCTGCAACCATGCAGCTTCACATGAGATCATACTCGTAGCTATGTATTCGGTCTCGGCGATGCTTATAGCAACCGATTTCTGCTTCCTGCTCATCCATGATATCGAAGCAGAATCTAAAGAGAACCAGCACTAAGAAGTGCTCTAGTGATCCTCCACACTGCCTGCCCACTCAGCGTTCAAATAATCATGCAGTTACATATTTCCGGCAGTGTATCTCAATCCATGAGAGATTGTGCACTAAAGATATCTCGGAAGATTCTTGGCACCAATCCAATGAAGCTCAACCAAATGTGAGCTCACCATGCTAATTGCAAAACATATGTTTGGACGAAGTTCACCAAGAACATCAATGCGAATGAGTTTATGAAACTCAGAGGCATTTCCCAAATCTGGTCCGACATCACTACCATATAACTTCTGAAAGTTAAGATCCTCGAGGTAGTCACAGGCTTGCAGTTTATCATTCCACATTTGGAATCCAACTCCCTCTTACTTTTGCAAATGAGAGGGTCTGCACCTGTCAGAAATAGGTCGTCCTCATAAGGTGCTGGTATGAGAGGTCTATCATCCACAACCTTCGGGTAATGGTTTGGATCGGTTTCACTCCTAGTGAATCTTAGCTTCATCTGACAACTATTAATCCTCTCATACTATGCCCGGGGAGTTTTGCTTCAAGCCATAGAGGGCTTTCTTCCACCTGCATACGTGAGATTCCTGATCATCAATCTCAAACCCCTTGGATTGTTCCAAACCTGTGGACTTGTTACATGAGGGGAATGGTCCCCTTGTAAGATTTTCCTTCGGTACATCTCAGACATGTACTTTCATGCTCTTTTTGAATTCAGGCATCCCTGTCACCATCTGACTTATAGACCTTCGGTGCTATGTGTTAATGGACATGGTCCCCAGTGGACTTCCTGCAACTTGATACAACCCTGAATTCATAAACATCTTTGAAAATTCTATTTTCAAACACATACCTTACCATTGATGAGTGCCACCCTGAAACCTTTGACTTCCGTTGTTGAAATGGACACTAGGTTCTTCTTGCGATCATGTACATAAAAGAGATTCTGTAACTAAATTGAGTTACCCTCATTCAATTGAGGGCTAACATTCCCTACACCCTTTTCGGGATAGGTGGCATCGGCTCCAAGTATAATCCCACAATTGTTTCTATCTCTACCAAATTAGAGAGTGCACCCATTTATCCGATGAAATGCCTTGAAGCACTACAATCAATAAGCTAGATTCCCAAAGAATCTGAAGGAGAGGGCCAATACAAGATAACATTTCTTTATCTTATCAGAAACAACATTTGATTCTTCATACCTGGGGTTCCTTGTTTTCTTTGAAGAGTCGACCATTTCCTTGATGACCTGCATTACCTATCATTCCTTTGATCATTGAAGATGTCCCTGGAATGATTGTTATCTTCATCAAGAGATGTGTCTCTGCCATTCAAACACTCCTTCGCATAATGGCCGAACTTATTGCAACCAAGGCATCCGCCTTTCCTTCCACCCTTAGATCCGAACTTCCCAATGAAGTGATCTTTAGGTAGGCCATCAGAAACTTCCGCTGCGCCATTCTGATAATAGTCTCTGCTTCGACTTCACCCTCGGTGAATTTGAAGAGGGATGAGGAATCCACTGATCCTTTTGTCCTTTCCCAACTGTCTTCGGTGATTGCTTTTTCACTCTTATTTGGGCATTGTCTTCACCTCAGCTCTGATACCATGTTAATTTTAGGTATGTTCTATGCTTAGAGCAATTTATTTCAATTTTCACATTTAGCCAGATTAGCAATCACATCGGCATTAAAGTAAATTGCAGATAGAACATAAACATAAATTGCAGAAGACAAGCCAAGACAAGTAGGACACAAGATGTGGCGCTAGCCAGGGACAGACCCCACAATGTGGGGAAACCCTTGATCAATTCTTCTTTTCTGTTCTTCAAAGTTCAGTAGAGAAAGAGAGAGAGAGATAGTACATTTACAATAGAAGTCAACACTTTGACTTATCTAGATAAGAGCATAGATAATCTCTAAGAAGATGATACATGAGGACATGTTGCTTCAACTGATTCTCCGAGGTGATTCCTTCACCTATCATTGTGCTGCATTTCGTCATGATGCTACACCTCACCACGCTGCACCATGCTACACCCATCATCACTGTACTACATTATGTGCCATTGCTGCACCATGTTGCCTTCCTGGCAGTTTCGGCTGTTCCATGCAGTTCCGATTGTTTCGACTGTTCTCGGCAGTTCTGACAGTTTCAGCAGTTTCGGCTTTGTCGGCTTTTCTGGCAATTCCGGCTTTTCCAACAGTTCTAGCTTTTTCGACAGTTTCGACATTTTTGGCAGTTCCGACTTTTCCGACTTTTCCAGCAGTTTTGGCTTTTTCAACTTTTCTGGCTTTTTCGGCAGTTTTGGCTTTTCGAGCTTTTCCGATAGTTCTGGCTTTTCCAGCTTTTCTAACAGTTTTGGCTTTTCTAGCTTTTTCGTCTTTTCTGCAGTTCTGGCTTTTCTGGCAGTTCTGACTCTTCTGGCAGTTCCAACTTTTTTTGCAGTTCTGGTTTTTTTGGCTTTTTTGACAGTTTCATCTTTTTCGGCTTTTTTGGCAGTTCCTACTTTTGTGGCTTTTTTAGCAGTTCTGGCTTTTCCGACAGTTCCAGCTTTTCCAGCTATTTCAACAGTTCTGACTTTTTCGGTTTTTACGACTTTCTGGATCAGGGCAGCGTTATCCCTTAGGATCTCTCCTCCTACTAAAACCCAAAGACAAGTAGAGATAGAAAGAGATCCCAAGTGTGTGTAGAAATGAATTGAAGTCCTCTTCTATTTATACTAAAACGTAGAGGTTGAATAGACATCACTGTTGGGCTTTTGAGCCTACATAAGTTGCTGGCCGGCTTAACAATTTGTCCATAACATAAATAAATTCATAACTTCATAAATATTTATCGGAGTCGGAATATTTTTAGATCAATCCTACAGCTATCAATGAGAGGGATCCAATAAAAATATTAGCTGCCATAAATAATATGACCCACATGGAGTTTGGCCCTAGTTGCCAATTTTAACATCGCTACACTTGGAGACCTCTCATTTTTCCTTCGTTACCCTTTACTTGCCTCTTTACTTCGTAGATTTTAGAGATGTAAGTGAGTGCGTTTTGGTGGAGTGGATAGCCTCTATATATAGAGGACTGTCCCTCCTTTTAGGCTGACTAGAACGCCGACTTGAGGACAGTTTGCAGGCCAACTTGTTGAGCTTGCTTTAGATGGCTTCTTTGGTGGTGTAACATGCTTGAAGGAGCTTCTTTGATGGTGCCTTTGCATAGGAGGGGACCTGGCTTTTCTTGGAGGTATTCTCTTGACCCTAATACATGGTGTAAGATGCCCTTAAGGCTTTCAACATTTCCTTTTGACTATTTGACTCACATATAGAATTTAACATGTGCTAGACCTATTTCAATGAGCAAGAAACTCATTGACATATATAATAAAAATAATATTTCTTTTCTTGAACAAGTACAAATATAAAAAATACATTTATGAAGACCGAACCTAGTTACATTTCCTTCAACAACGACTACGCAGGGCCCTGATGAACTGCATCCTCTCTCATGTTGAACCTTCCAAAAGTTACCTTGCACTCTCTGACTACTGTTGATACCCTCTCTCTCTCCCCCACAACTCACCCTCTGGCTCTATTTTCTCATGCTGAAGTTTAGCCACTGAGAAAATCGATCTGCCTGGGCAATTGAATATTTGCACTAGTGTATTCTCCATATTACCCATCGATTTCTTCTTATAATCTTCTGTTGGAGCACCAACGACCAGGATTAAAACATAATCAATGGCCTAGATTAATTCCCTGTTGATTCGTGTGAGTTTCTAGATGATTCTCACCACATCTCAATTAATACTGATTATTCCCTAAGTTTAGACTTAGGAAATAATTACAAAATTGGTTAATAATCTAATTGAGACACTTATGGGTGGAATTTCTAGAAACAATTTTTGGGTTTGGAGAACTCATTCATTCTAGCCTCTCCACAAAGTTTCGTGGCTAGAACACATTTGTTGCTATAAAAACTAACAAGGTTAACATCCAAAAGAGGTCTAGGAGACAAGAGCACAGACCTAGCCCACTCTTTCCTCTGAATTTCCTCATTAATCCGTGCCCAAAAGTATCCATGATAAGGAAACTAAAATGCTCCATTACCAATTGTCAAGGCATACCTTTATGTTCGGGAGACCCACCTTTAGACATACGATTATGACAGATGCGTGAGGGACCACATGGCTGGCTTAGGTGGTGGAGAAATAGCACAACGATCTAGTTGGTCTTTGCTGGCTATTAGTTAAGGATCATCTTGGAGAAATTTTTTCTCCTAGTGATATCACCCACAAAATGGTGGGTAAGAATCCCGACTTCGGCTTTTTCCACATTGGATGAAATGCGCCATTGTCCACAAACCAAGACAACCCGCATTACTCCATCACATGAATAACATAAGAGAAGGGGACATGAGAAAGTGCTAATGCCATCCAATCATCAAGTATTCCCCCATAACAAATCCAAAGGATGAAAATCCAAGACACAAAAACTATGTGGTATGTTGCCTGCCCCTAGTGACAAATAGACATACAAAGTCGTTAAGATGCTCCAAGAAGCAGATGTAACATGAAGAGTATGAAAGATGAAATAGAAAACATCCACATGTCAAGAGAGTGATCCAAAGGCGTGAAAATAGCATCTACAACCATGATAAGACCTTTGTTAAAATTGGCAACTAGGGCCAAACTCCATGTGGGTCATCTTATTAATGGAAGCTGATATTTTTCTTGGATCCCTCTCATCGAGAGGTGTAGGATTGGTCTAAAGATCATCTGATTCTGATAAGTATTCATGGAGATATGAATTTATTTGTGTTATGGGACAATTCATCAAGGTCGGCCAACAACCAAATAAACCCCACTTGTGCTCAATGTTTTAGTATAAATAGAGGTGGCCTTCAAGACATTTCAACACACTTGGGATCTCTTCCTCTCTACTTGTCTTTGGGTTTTAGTAGGAGGAGAGATCCTAAGGGATAATGTTGCCCTAATCTAGAGGGCAGAAGCCAGAACAACCGGAACAGTTAGGAAAGCTGACGCAGAGGGTAGACGCCGGAACTGCCGGGAACAATCGGAACTACCGAAATAGCCGGGAACACTGACGCAGAGGGCAAAAGTTGGAACTGCCAGGGACGCTGACACAGAGGGCAGAAGCCGGAACTGCGGGAACAATCGGGAAAGTTGATGCAGAGGGCAGAAGTCGGAACTGCGGGAACAACCGGGAAAGCTGACGTAGAGGGCAGAAACTGGAACTGCCGGGAAAGTTGACGCAGAGGGTAGAAGTTGGAACTGTTGGGGATAATGGGAACTGCCGAGAATTGCTGGGACGCTGAGGCAGAGGGTAGAAGCCGGAATTGCCGGGAACAGTCGGAACTGTCGGGAACTGCTAGAACAGCTGGGAAAGCTGACGCAGAGGGTAGAAGCTGGAACTGCAGGGAAAGATGACTCAGAGGGCAGAAGCCGGAACTGTCGGAGTGTTTATCCAGGGTTTTAGCCGGAGCATCTGTCTTCGAAGGAGAGCAACATGCAAGGGACAAGCATGTATTGGTACAGCGAGCATGCAAGGGACAACGAGCATGCAACAACAAGCATGCTAGGGACTGCAAGCAAGCAAGGTGCAGCCAGCACATAGGTCAATATTGTGACATGGTGCAGCAATGGCAGATAATGCAGTATAGTGATGGGTATAGTCATGATTAATGAAGCATGATGAAATGCAGCATAGTGATGATGGGTGTAACATGGTGCAGCACGGTGAGGTGCAACATGATGACGAAATGCAACAAAATGATAGGTGAAGGAGTCACCTTGGAGAATCAGTTGAAGCAACATGTCTTCAACTGATCTCATGTATCATCTTCTTAGAGATGATCTATGCTTTTATCTAGATAAGTCAAAGTGTTGACTTCTGTTGTAAATGTACTATCTCTCTCTCTGCTGAACTATTGAAGAACATATAAGAAGAATTGATCAAGGGTTTCCCCACATTGGGGTTTGTCTTTGGCTAGCGCCACATCTTGTGTCCTCTTGTCTTGGCTTGTCTTCTGCGATTTATATTTATGTTCTATTTGCAATTTATTTTAATGCTGATGTGATTGCTAATTTGGAAAAGGTATTGAGCTAACTATGAAAATTGAAATAAATTGCTCTAGCATAGAACATACCTAAACTAACAACCTTCAACCATGACCATCCACCAAACAAGAGTTGAGCCCTCTCCAACCCAAACACCAACTAAACCAGTAAGTAGCATCCCCAAGCAGAGAAAGACTGTACTCGCAACCATCCAAGCAGCTCCAAGGTACAAGCATCAAACTCCATCAATGTGATCAAAATCACAATGTAGGATCGAGGTAGAGGCGAAGGCCAGATAAGAGGCAAAGGGTGATACTATTGATGAGGATCGCAACATACATGGTGGAACTTTGCTTGTCATTTAAATGTTCTTGCTCATTTGTTCGTAATGCTTTCTTCAAAAGTCTCAATATAATGTGCTATTTAAAGAATTGCACATTGTGTGTGTGTGTGT
This sequence comes from Pinus taeda, assembly GCA_000404065.3. Lineage (NCBI taxonomy): Eukaryota > Viridiplantae > Streptophyta > Pinopsida > Pinales > Pinaceae > Pinus > Pinus taeda. The sequence goes on from APFE031169575.1 coordinate 119,031, forward strand.
GGTTTGTGTTTCCCCATTTCCAAAATTTTAAGGGGTCACTATTCCTACACATTTCCATTTTGGAAACTTGTACCAGTTTCCCTGTATGATGCAATTTAGGGAATGACAGACTGCTCTGATGTAGTGCCTATAATTTTCTCTCCTTTTTCTGAGCGTCTAGAAGTTATGTATGTCCTTTAATTAAGTACTGTTCACGAATAAATGTGGAATTATAATTATCAGCAGTCTCTGAAGTGGCTATTGATTTTAATTTGCTATTGTTTTGCAGAATGCTTTTGTCTTATGTCGTGTTTTCAAGAAGAGTGGACTTGGTACAAGAAGTGGAGAACAGTACACGGCACCACTTGAGAGGGGTGATTTATCTCCTACAGAGAAAAATCCCTCCCCTGGTTACTCTGGTGACATGGAAGTGCAGTCAGAAGATCCGTCAAAGCCAGTGGAGGGAATTGATGCAAATTTACATTTACCATCAAAAATATCATCGAAGATTCTACATGATACAATTGGAGATAATGAACCACTTAATAAATGGTTAGACATATTGCTGGATGACACTATTCCAAACTCTTCATGTGTGGAAGCTGATGAGGACACAATTCACACACAGGTTTGTTGTTGTTCTGTATGTCTATTCTCGCAAGGTTGATTGTATGGGTTATGTTTAGGTCTTGTTTGTATTATTTTCAGGTTTTTGTGGAGCATGAAGATTTATTGGCTTCATCCAAAGTATTAATGAATCCTTTTTCTGTCTTTGTTGTGTCTGTGATTTTAAAGCAAATTGAATTTTGCAGTACTTCTGGTTTAGCTGAAATGTTCTGAAAGCCAGAGTGTAGTTTTATCAGAGTCTTGTTCATACCTATACTTAATAATTTTCATCGTGCATGTGGAGTCTGGATGAGGTTTTTAACTTTTAAGCAAATTTATAACACCCAAATCATCATGTTTGTTCATTCATGTATGAACCAGTGTGTATTATTTTATCCATTTGACTTGTTGGATTTTACCTTTAATCAGCAAAAATTTATTGATATTGCAATTTATTCTCCATGCAAATACTTAGTGGCATTGGTGTTGCTTGCTTGCATGCTACTTTCCTGCTTTATTGTTTCAAATAGTTATATTTCATCAAGTGAATTCTAGTTTCTTTCTGAGGTTTTTAAAATTTTTAGGCCGGTTAATCAAATGCACATCATCCCCTTTCTTTGTTACTGTTTGAACAAGTGTGTATAATTTTACTCATTTCACTTATTGGATTTTATTTTTGAGCAGCATGAATTAACCTACATTCTAATTTCTTCCTTCATTTGGCTAGTGGATTTCACATTGGTTACTTGTTACTTTCCTGTTTTACTCTGTCTATTTGTTAGACCATGTTGAATAAGTTCTGAACTCTTTTTATGTTACAGCTTGTGTAAACTATCATAATATTTTTCAGGTTGATGCTATGCCAGACACTCCAAAAATTCAATGTGAATCTCGATGTCTTCCATCTGTCGAAAGTGAGCTCCGAGATATTCCAGTTAATATAAGCTTTCCTCAGTACAGAGTTCCAAATGGACGTTTGGATGCATATTTTGAAGAAGAAAGAATGCTAGAGCAAATGTTGTCTGTGGCCCCAGAGGACTATACTAATTTCAAAGCATATCATACTTCTCTTGGAGATACCTGTGCTGATATTTTGAATGGAGGTTATATAAAAGTCAAGAACCTAATACCTTCCATAGGGGAGCTGGCGAATCATGATTCTTGTTTATGGGAGGTTCCTTATTCCTCATTTGATTGTGAGGGAAGCGAAATTCAGTTATGCACTGGTAGTCCATTTTTGCAGAGTCATAAGCAAGGATTTTCATTTGAGGGTACAGCTGCAAGAGGAGTTTGCATGCAACTCCACAAAATGGAAGATTCCTCAGAAGGAAATGAAAAAGATGTGACTGTAAGACATTCACAGAATACACAAAATGATTGGTATGACATTGGTCCAGAAATGCAGCAACTGCACTTTGATCGATTTGCTGGGAAGAAATGGGACTCAGGTGAGAAAAAAACTCAATAAAGTATGATGATAATGAACAGTTGTTTGTTGAAGGTTTTAGACAGCTCAAAATAGATGCTTCTGATTTTCAAACACGTGATAATCTTCTATCTGACATACCTAGCACCTGCCACATCCAATTCTTGTGACTGGGAAAAATCAGCAGCTTTGCTGTGAAGTTGGAGGCAGCAGTAATTGTTGCCATTGTTTTCTGATCAAATAGGTTTATTGTGGGATGTATCAATAGGTTTGTTTGCACGTCTGTATATTAATTTATTAGGTCTTGATGTTCATTGGTTGCACAAGACGAGAAAAAGGTATAGGAGTTTTCCGCACTCACGAAGTAAATTTGGATGCAGAATATCAAGGAAAATGAAGATTCTGTGCCTGAAGCTTTGCCGACATATATGACTGGTCAAATTGATGGTATGTGCACTTTGAAGATTTTCTTAACACTAAAAAAAATCAGTTTAGAATGACAAAGCTTATATTTTTCTTCGATGATTGCTGTATGATACTACTACACGTGCAAAAAAAAAATATTAAATTCGAAAATTTAACTACGTAAGTCACGTTTGTTGGGTGCAGGGTTGTCGTTTCAAAAACATGATCAAATTGTATATGCTGCAAAGTCTGCTGCTTTTGTTTATAATTCTGTAGATGATGTTTTAAGCATTACTATTAGTCATAACTTAACATCAATGCATCTATATTTCTCTTCTCATGGGCTATCTGTAAAAAGAAAAGGGGTAGTTATGAATGAATCTCATGGATGTTTTGTTAAACAGCATATTGTTGTACCAGTCTTAGTTTTGAATATTTTCTTTAACACTAAAAAAAATCAGTTTAGAATGACAAAGCTTATATTGTTCTTTGATGATTGCTGTATGATAGTAGTACAAGTGCAAAAAAAAAAAAATATTAAATTCGAAAATTTAACTACGTAAGTCACGTTTGTTGGGTGCTGGGTTGTCGTTTCAAAAACATGATCAAATTGTATATGCTGCAAACTCTGCTGCTTTTGTTTATAATTCTGTAGATGATGTTTTAAGCATTACTATTAGTCATAACTTAAGATCAATGCATCTATATTTCTCTTCTCATGGGCTATTTGTAAAAAGAAAAGAGGGGTAGTTATGAATGAATCTCATGGATGTTTTGCTAAACAGCATATTGTTGTACCAGTCTTAGTTTTGAAGATTTTCTTAACACTAAAAAAAATCAGTTTAGAATGACAATGCTTATATTGTTCTTTGATGATTGCTGTATGATACTACTATACAAGTGCAAAAAAAAATATTAAATTCGAAAATTTAACTCCGTAAGTCACGTTTGTTGGGTGCAGTGTTGTCGTTTCAAAAACATGATCAAATTGTATATGCTGCAAAGTCTGCTGCTTTTGTTTATAATTCTGTAGATGATGTTATAAGCATTACTATTAGTCCTAACTTAACATCAATGCATCTATAAAAATCAGTGTTGCACTAATCGCGATTATATCGTAAAATTGCGGTTTTTTAAAACTGGCGATATTATCGCCCGATAAATACAAACTTTTTTTTGGGGATTTTTAAAAATCGCGGTAAAAAAAAAAAGAAAAAAAGAAAAAAGAAAAAAGAAAAAAATAAATTATTATTATTATAATAAAATAAATAAATAATATATATATATATATATATATAATATATATATATATATATATATTTTTGTTGAGGAGGAGGAGGTGACACAACCTACCCAAGCTACCCTTGTCACTAGTAGAGGATGTGGTCTATCTCCTGGAGCTCCTAGTTCTTCAGCTTCTAGAGCACAACAGAGTCCACTGCCAACTTCACCGACATCCTACATCTAGAGGGGCAAAGGAAATCAGTAGTCTAATAGTATTAGACTTTAGTTATTTGGTTCACTAACTTCATTTCATTGTATATTAATATGACATTATGACTCATGGTATGAGATACATTATTATATTTTTTTGTTGATATTTTGAGGCTGACTTGGGACTCAAGAGTCAGGAGTCAGGGCTTACTATTCAGGACACGATTCACTGTTATGTGTGATTTAACACTAGAAATGATATTACACATCTTATATATTAGTTATTTTATCATATTTATGTGTCAATGTATTTATTTTATGTTGTAGATGCTTTAGATATTAAAAAAATTGAAAAAAGATGAATATTTTTGTATTTTATGGTTTTTTCCCCTCGCCGATAATATCCCTATAACGATTAATGCAACATTGATCTATATTTGTTTTCTCATGGGCTATTTGTAAACGAGGAACCTTCAGAGATAATTGAGGTGCCCACTAATATCTTTCAGACAACTATGAAAGATGAAAGCAATTGTGTGAACGATTTTGAGTCGCTGTCTCTGGACTTGACACCATCATCAAGCCCTGGGAATTCTAGCCCAGCTATGTCTATGGGAAATAAAATGTTCAATCTTAAAACACATGATTAGGTTTTGTCTGACGATATTTATTAGATTCCAATAAACCAGCAGGTATAGATCATGTTCAGAAAAGTGAAAACTCTGCGTTTATATATGCTATAGGAATCCTAACAAAACCATCATGTTTACGTAAGGACTCACCACTTGAAGAGGTTCTACATAATTCAGGAACTTCTTTGGAGCATTGACCACATATGCAGGAATTGGAACTAAACTCATCAGAGCAATGGTGGTTGGATTGCATATTGAAGATCCCAAACCCTCTAAAAGCCTCTCAATGTTTTTAAGCTGTGTTCCTTCATGCCTAGGTTTTACAATGGGGTGCAATGCTAATTTGAACCCTGCCAAGGGCATTTTAGATTCAAATGTTGCTACCAATTCTGGATTAGTACGTGTTGCAACTACTAATGGTATTGTTACTGCTACATCATCAATCAGTACATGCTCCATTGAAGGTGTTGGATTCCGTGCATCATATACAGTCTCATCAAGATTGAGATTCAGAAAGAAAATAGAACCAAAAAACATTCCGTTTGTTGATAAAAAGAAAAGAGGGGTAGTTATGAATGATTCTCATGGATGTTTTGCTAAACAACATATTGTTGTACCAGTCTTAGTTTTGAGCAGCAAAGACAACTCTTCAGTTTTTTTTTTTCAGCTTAGAAAGAGGTCATCATGGACAGGCTCTCTTGCTGTTTTTCTAGTAGCCTGTCTTGTTGACACATTAGTTCTTAACTTCTTTTTCTTCCTGTCATGGGGCGTTTAGCGATTTACTAGAAGTCTACCACTGTTGTATTTTAGCAAAATGTTGCGATAATCACGATCAGGATTAAATCGGCGAGGGTCCGAAATTGGAAAAAAACATAAAAATTAGCAAAAAATCAATAAAAATTAGGAAAAAATCAGTAAAAATTAGCAAAAAATCAGCAAATACAAAAAATCATTTTTTTAATATCTAGATTCTAAAGCATCCACAACATATAATAAATGTATTGACACATAAATATCAAAAGAGAACTAATATATAAGATGTGTAATATGTCTAGTGCTACATCACACATAACAGTGAATCTTGTTCTGAATACCGAGTCTTGAGTCCTGACTCAACCTTAAATTATCAACAAAAAATATAATAATTCATCTCATATCATGAGTCATAATATCATATACAATGAAATGAACCAAGTAACTAGTACTATTGATTTCCTCTGCCCCTCTTGCGAGAAAATATAACAACTTCCCCTCTAGATGAAGAAGGCCTTGGGGTTGGCAGTGGACTCTGTTGTGCTCTAGAAGCTAAAGAACTAGGAGCTATAGGAGGCAGACCATGTCCTTTATTGGTGACCATGGTAGGTGGTGTCACCTCCTCCTCCTCTGCAGCTGCTACCCCCTCCACTACCTCCTCCTCTAACTAATTAGGGGTCGACTACTTTAAAGGCCTCTCGGCCTCAACCCTCGATGCAGCGGTGGTGTCAATCCCATGCAATGAGATGGCCTCCATAATCAGGTGTCCTTTCAAGTTGCCTCACCCACAATCGGATATTGTAGTAGACGTAGACCATGTCATTAAGGCGATGGAACTCCAGCATATACAAGGGTCACAAATTAATAAATAATAAATTAATAATTATATAAATTTAAATAATAAATTATATTGTTTATTATTTAATGAATTCAAAAAATTAATTGGAATTTTTTAATTTTTTAACCATTTGCGCTTCTTGGTGTGTTTTTTCAAATACACTCTAGTGGTGCTCGCATTCGCAGGAGCTACATGTTTTTTCGAGCACTCAAATGGCAAGCCTTTGGAGATTGGGTTCTCTGCCACCATAGCTTTTCCTCCATGCATCTACAACAAATAAGATAAACATAAGAAAAAAATTGAAATTTGAAAGTTGAAACAAAGTTTGAAGAGACTATGAAATTTGAAACAAAATAAAGTTTACCTGGCATTTTAGTATTCCTATCCACAATAGCCATGTCAAAGCTAAATGTGCCACTTGCCATCCTGTATATCTCCATTTCTTTGGAGATTTTTGCATTTTTTGCTAGAGATGGGACCATCTTCTGAACAAAAGTGAAGAATTCATCCATGACCTCAACATCAAATAAGAAACCATAGGAGTAAGAAAATGTGGGGTTCAAGTAGATCCCTACAGCATGAATGGGATGATGGAGTGTATTGTTCTATCACTTATCAATCACTTCGAATATTAGTTGCTGTTTCTCAAACACCTGATCCCCTTTATCATCATAATAGCTACGAATGGACTATTTGGCCCTATCCATGGCCTCATACAAATAGTCCATTGCAGGCTTGTCTCCATCAACTAATCGAAGAACTTTTACCAAAGGTTCAGTAATGCTACACACCTCCTGCACTCCCGCCCAAAATCTTTTCTGGTATGAAACTAACGTGTATATGGCCTCTCCTCCTGGTTTGCGACTATATGACAAAGAATGCCACTCGTATGAAAGAAACATTCTCTTCACATCCCACATAGAATTTAAGAGGGATTGATGAGAATGAAGCTAGTGGCAAATTGTGTAATAGTAGTGCGAACCAACTCCTTGTTGTTGGTGAATGTTCTCATCAAATGAAGCACAAATGCATGATTATATATAAATTTTGTAATGCTTTTTGATTATTCAACAATGTCCTTGACAAAAAGAATTTTTCCAATGTCTTCCAACATCAGGTCAATGTAGTATGCAACAAAAGGTGTCCAAAATAAGTTAGGATGCCTCTCCATAAGCATCCTGCCAACAACATAATTTGCAGCGTTCTCTTTTATGACTTGGACAACATATTGTAGACCCACCTCCCGAATGAACACACTCAACAAATCACATAATAACCATGCATTTTTGAACTGTGCAGATGCAACAACAGATTTCATAAACATTATCCCCTCGGGATAATGAAACAAGAAGTTAATAGGGGTTCTACTCTTTTGATTAGTTTAATCATCTGACATCACAGTGCATCTTGTGTGTGCCCATGAGCTCGTAAACTCCTCCAATTTCTTAGTGCAATCAACCTTTTCATTTTGAAGAATACACTCTCTAAAGTCATCATAGGAAGGAGCTTTGTACCTCGGGCCAACAATAGCAATAACATCAATTGCGGGCTGGAAGAATGGTTGTGCACCAGTCATGGTTCTAGGAACAAAAAAATGATGAGGCAACTATGGGGTTAAATGTAGATGCTGATGTTGAAGAAGAACTAGTACCACTCTCACGGTCACATCCCAATGCCACCACTCTACCCCTTGCCATTTGACTCTTTAGAGCTGCTTTGGTCACTTTGGTTGTCTTTATTTCTTCCAATGATTTGAGGGTTCTGTAGATGATTTGTATTTGTGCAAGGCCCCATTTCATGTCCCAGAATTTATGCAAGGTGGAATTTCAATCTGTATACCCCCTGTCATTTGATCTATCAAACCCTCCATAAGGTCCAAATATTTACAGAGGGTCCAATTTCCTTTACATGTTTGTAACTTTGTTGAACTCTTGAGTTTTAATGTAAGATTGAAGTTTGAACCTAGGGCACAAGAAGAATTGCAAGTTAAACAAATGAAATAAATGAAATTGAAGTTTACATACAACATTTTGAATTTTTGATTAAAAAAAATCCTCAACTCAATGCAAGAATAATGGCAAAAAAAAGCACATTCGAACCCAAGAAAATTCATGGAAAAAAACTAGAGCACAAAAAGAATTTAAACAAATAAAACTAATGATCAAGATTTTGCATTGTTGACAAGAAAAACCCACTCCACTAAATGCAACAAAAATGACAAAAAAAAAATGCATTCAAATCCAAACAAAAATCATGGAAACTATATGGGTGACAGATACTAGAGGAAAAACAATGAAGAAACAAAAAATAGGGCTAAATTTGATGCTTACACTTGAAAACCACACCCCATTGAAGAAACTTGGTCCAAACTTGAATTATTTTTTGCTTGGGATGCTAAATTCCTTCACTTTTCTCATTTCTTTACCTTGTAGACGAGTTTTCCTCCTCGTTAGCTCTCGCCCTTGTTGTTTGTATGCAAAATGAATTAAAAAAACCAAAAGAGACTTTAAAACTCATTGTCGCATGGCCCAATAATTTTTTCACATTGAATCGTGATTTTTTCGAAAAAATCCTGATAAAATTGTGATATTTTCAAAGCAAAAAATTTGTAACGTCATCACAAGACATGCAACGAACACACTATGGATGCCCCATTGATAGTCATCCTAGATGCTAGCTAAACTCATATATCATATTCTCTTGGAATCATAAATTTATGTTAGAGGCTATTGTATATTTAGTTAATTCTCTTACAACATATCAGAGGGTTTAGTACTAGACAGTTCCCAAACAACCCCACTAGACAAGTTCCTTCCTAGCCATATTAGAGTAGCCAGAGAGTTATCTAGAGCTTCTTTTGTTTGGCTTGGGATGTTAGGAGTATCCCTCGCTCCTACATCGCCTCCAGGATTATGCAACCAGACTCCTTGTTGGATCCAAAAGACTTCGATAACGAACGAATGCCACTGTTGCCCCCCTCGCTGTCGGCTATCACACTCGGGCACTCTTGACATCATCAACCTCCAACCTTAGACTTATTCACTTAGCCTTCTACATGGTTTGGTTATATACATGTTTATGAGGCTGTCCTATGATTGTATCCTTATTTACTTCATTTTATCCAAGATTTAGCTTTGGCATTATCTAGGAGTCTTATTTGCACCCGCACATTGTACTCGTGCTGGTTGTATCTTTCAGTTCGATTGACCTATTTATCGTCATTTGTTGGATATTAATAAAATTATCTTATCTTATTTTTGTTGAGAAATCAATGCTAGTAGAGTGAGTTAGATTTCTCTTTCTTGATAATTACTAGTGAATTATGTTGGCTTCTTTTACTTCTTTGTTATATTATCTTTCCTCAAGCAATTACCAAATTATGTGTCTATGAAGATCACAAAAACAAGACACAATATGTAGGCACTTTGCCAGAGAAAACCCCTATCTAGGGGAAAACCTAGTCAAAATCTCTTCCTTCAATAGTTTTCTTGAGACTCTTCAACCTAGACATAGACCTCCTCCAACCACCAAGTCAGCCTCCTCTTCTAGCAACTTCGACCTTGTAGCAACAACACTTCGACCCAGCAAACAACAACGACAACTGTAGCAACAATTTCAACTTGACAAGAAAGACTTTGATCTCTTAGAGGAATCCACATGAGAGAGAGATAGATAGCCCAAAATTTTGATTTTCTCTTTTTCTTCATCTTTCCCCAACTTTGCACTCCTTTTAGCCTTCTTTCCTACTTCTCACTTTTCCAGCTCTTTCTTCTACATATTGAACTTGTGAGAGAAAGAGAATGAATTGCTCCAAATGAATTCAAACTTCTTTGTAGATATAGCCTTTTAGTGAGGTCGAATTGCCCTTCTTGAAAGCCGACTTGATCTCCTTGACGCCGACTTGTTGTGGAGGGGACAGATAGCATATTTGACTCAATATTAATTCATTTTACATGATTCAAAAGCCCAAGAACGGTCTCTTTAAATGGAGAATGACTCTAATGACTCATAATAAATGCCATAAGTCCTTAATGGGGACATTGACCTAAAACATGATGACCCATGCATGAAACCCATGCTTTAATAACTTAGAAGAATAATAATAAAATTCTTTTTCATAGTACATTTTATTGTGACTCAAATACAATTATGAAGACCGAACCTAGTTACATTTTTTAACACTCTCTCTTAACTAGGGACGTATTCATACTTACATATAAAAGTAGATGGAAAATCTCAAAACATATGAACTATGAAGAGTTAAGGCACCGCGATGCCATGGACTAGATTGTTGACTAGGGCAATCTATCCAAGGTCCTTCAATAGTTAGGCACTCACGGTGTCACGGAGTAGATTCCTGACTAGAGCAATCTATCTGGGTGGGACTATGATGGACTATAGCTTTCAGCGAGTTTAGGTACCATCAGGCTTATTTGATAACCATTAACCCAGGAATCCAGGTGTGTATCCGAGGTCAGAGCTCTATGACCAATGCCACGCTCCCTACTTCGAGATCTAGACATCAACACATAGTGCCGACCGGATGTCCTCCCAGGCAATGTGTCTCACACACAAATCCTCAACACTCCTGATTATTCCAATCGGTAGCAAATCCTCTCCGATCAAACAAATCGATAACAAATTTCTCTTGTGTAAACAACATACTATCAAACCTCTGAAAGATTTACCTATACAAACATAACCCTAATCAACAACAAAGTTTCAAATGTACATAAGTAAACACAAACCTCCGGGGTCTTTCAGACAACTTGATGTTGCTTCTCAATTTATCACAATAGGACTTTCAAACGATTCTTGACTAAAGATTTCTCAATCATACATCTTCCTTTCCTACTTCACATGAAACAACATATTCTACAATCAGATTTTGCTTTCCTTATCTTAGCAGCCCCTCAAAATGCATTCTCCAATTTCTTCTTTCAAGGTGTCCATCATGACTATGATATGCCCTCCCTTTTAACTAGGGAGATTTCTTTTATCCAGACTCCCTCTTTACTTAGGGAGATCATCTTCTTCTTATGATAGCGGAGAATCTTTCTTAGCTGCAATCCTCCTTATCGTAGTCATTATGACCTTCATCATTCATATAACTTTCTTCATCATGCCTATCATATCAACTTTACTTACGAATATCTTCACCATCTTGAAGATTATGTACCTGCACAACTTAGATAACAAGTACAACCAAATTCATAGAAGCATGAAGTTAACCATATTAGAATCATATAATAATGGAAGCATTAAACGTTAGGCATCAAATACCTAAACTTAGTTATGTTCACAAGCAACAAGAAACACATACTTCTATACTTCAACTTCTTGCTAGGGTTTTTGTCAGAAACCCTAGACTTCATTATCAAGATTTTTGAGCAACTTAAATAGGCTAACAATCTTCCTTAAATCTAGGGCTTCAATATTTCTTCCAGAGATATGACATACCCTACTATAAAATATTGCAAACCCTAGAAGCAATTCAAACAAATATAGTTCTCCAACGACTTTAGAACTCATATGTTAGATTTCTACTAGGATTTAATGCAAACCCTAGATTCCATACATGAGACACTAAGCCTCAATAATCAACTCAATTTCAGATTTCAACAATCTTTCATAAATCTCAGATTATGCCATTGTCATCATATATTAGAGAATTAAACTTCTACTAAGGTTTAATTACAAAACCTTGGAATTCACAGACACTATCATCCTAGAGTATCAAACTTCGACTAGGGCTTAGTTCCAAACCTTAGGACATATGACCATCGAGAATTAGGTCAACACATATATCTAGGATTCCATCATCAAGCATATCATAGCAACATATGTTAGTCAAACCTAATGTCACAAACACATTTAGACATCTAACATATTTGATTAGATGGACAAACATCCGCCTACGGTTTCTTTCCTAGTACATTATCTAAAATGAGCTTCTTGCTTATAAACCCTTCCAAACCCTAAATATCTAGGATTTCAACACATAACATAGCAAACCCTAATTTAACAATACTTCAAAGGTTTGCGGTTTTAGACATCACCATTCAAACAAGTTAGGTTTTCATAACCATTCCAAAACCCCAAACATGACATCATCAAAGCATCAAACATTTTCTTTAGACTTCAACACCCTAAGTAGGCTAGGGTTTCACACATTATCATCGACATACCCTTAAGTTAGGGTTTTGCAAAGAACCTTTTTAGGGTTACACAAGAATAATCAAAGAGATAAGGAGGGTAGATTTACCTAATGATAAATCACCCGATCAAGAATCTTTATGATTAATGAGAGCTAGGCACGATAATGTTAGTAATATACAATAAATTTCCAAAACTAATGAATATACCTTCATCATGAAGAGAATAAGTTTGTGGTTTAAGGCTTGCCTTTGTTTGTTAACAAACCTTATAATTTCAATGCTTTGTCTTGTGTGGTCTTCTTCACAATTCTTGAGCAGATCAGTAGGCTCTGTAGGACATCAATTCCAATGCTTTGTCTTTTGAGGTCTTCTTTATAACCCTTGAGCATTTAGCAAGCCTTTAAACAAAGAAAAATATAGAAGAAATGTTATTTGCATCTTAATAAAAATACATCTTAGATAAGAAAATGCAACCAAATATAAAAAAGACAACACAAGGAGTGAGATACTTTTGGAAAATGGTGAGGGCTCCCTTTCAATCCAATCTCGAGGGATGCCTATAGCTTTATCAAAACAATTCAAAAATGTTTTTCCAAAGCATGTTAAACCTAGAAATCAAAACATAAAGGAAAGCAATTCAAAACTTAGAGTAGAAGGATATGCAAAGGATAGAGTCCCTAAGAGTTCCTAGCAAATAGGTCTTTGACTTCAGGTCCTTCCATCTTGTTCTTCTTTGATGAAACTTCTTTGGCAAAGTTTGCTTGATCCATGTCCCTCTTTTATTCCTAGGATTATTAGAACAATCACTTCTATAGTGACCCATCTTGTGACAATTGTAGCATTCTATTTTGAATAGGTCTACCTTCCTTCTTGGCTCTTAGACTTCTTGATTTCTTTGTAGACTCCTTCACTTTTCCTTTTACTAGATCCAAGACTTTATTCTTTTCGAGGATGAGATTTATCGTCTTCTTCCAAGCATTGTAACTGGATGCCCCTTGTAATTTGTTCTCTCCCTTTATTGTGTTAGACATTGTCCTTGAAGATAGTAAGCTTCTTTCCTTATATGATCCTTTGATCAACTTCTTGAGGTTCCTTATATTCCTTCCAATAGATTCTTAAACTGCCTTTTTCCTCCTCCTCCACCTTAGCTCCATTCTCTAGCTTCAATGATGTTGATCCCATGCCTCTAATAACATATAGCTTTTGTTGTCTCCCAATTACACTGCATGAGAAAATGGTTCCTTTGATAGATTGCGAAGTTATTCACTCTTCCCTTTCATATGCCTTGATGCTCCACTGTCAATAATCCATGCATTATCATCATTAAGTGAACCTGTAACTGTAAGTGCAGCCAATAACCCTTGACTTCTGACCTTTTTGAATAAGTAATAGAAGATCTTCTTGATCCAGCTTCATGCTGTATTGAATCCCATTCTCATATGACTTATCATAGAGGGAGTACCCGTTTCCTTCAAGCCAATAGAGTGATTTTCAATATTCCTTAACCTTAGCTCAGATACCATGTTGAGAAATCAAAGCTAGTAGAGTTAGGGTTAGATATCTCTTTCTTGATAATTACTTGTGAATTATGTTGGCTTCTTTTACTTCTTTGTTATATTATCTTTCCTCAAGCAATTACCAAATTGTGTATGAAGAAAAAAAACACAAGACACAAGATGTGGGCACTCTGCTAGGGAAAACCCCCTATCTAGGGGAAAACCCAGTCAAAATCTCTTCCTTTAATAGTTTTCTTGAGACTCTTCAACCTAGACACAGACCTCCTCCAACCAGCAAGTCAACCTCTTGTTCCAGCAACTTCGACCTAGAACTTTGACCTTGCAACAACAACAATTCGACTCAACAAATGGCAGCAGCAACAACAACAAATTGATAGTGCCGAGATGCACATGAAAAAAGAAGAAGCCGAGCTACATTATGGAGGAAAGCAAGATCGGTGGAGCTTATTTCATTGAATTCTTATAGATTCTATGGGTACTCCTCCCAATTAGTAGATTTCCACCACTATCATTCCAATAATGACACAACCTTATATCTGATTGCATCACAAATAATTCTGAAGATATCTGCAGATGAGGTGCCAACATGATCCCTTAGAGAATTCACGGGCATGGATTTATGTTATAGCTTCATAGTTGATTTAGATTGTTGCCAACAACTCTTAGATCTAAACATTAATGGTTTTTTGGTTTTCTTCAATTCAACCTTTCGGGTTTTACCACGTGTTCATGACTTTGACCTTTGGCTTTTGGGTGTGGCTCATTGCATTGTTCAACACTCTCAACATTCACAATTGAAGCTCTTATGAACAAACTCAACCTTTTGTTCCTCAAATCATATTTGTTTGAGCTTTGCCCTTGATCTGTGCCTCCTCCTCTATACATGGTCTTCGCATCATTCTAGTACATTTTCACTTTGTTCACGTGCCTCTGCTCATTGTGTATTGCTCTAATTATTAGGGTTTGACATAGCCACCCATAGATCGAGTTTTTGAGCAACCAAGGAGAAGCTGTGTTGGGAGTGGACCCATAGGTGCACCCTGATGTGGCTTGGACTAGCCCATGCCTCGATGATAAGCCCTACAAAAGTAAGGTTCCTCTAAAACCACGATTCTTCCCAAGACTTATCTAAAATCCCTCGATCCTATATAGGACAAAGTGATCAATGACTTAGGCCAAAAGGACATGCCATGGCCAGCTATCACAAGGTCTAGGACACCTAATACAATGACTCATATGCTTGTTACCAGGCTTTTGACTTGTGACCTTGGGCATGCAATGGTGATCAATCCAATGTGAAAATGCATGTATCCTTGGTAACATGAGGGGTAATAGCTGGCTCCAATTGTGATACACATGCTCTACTCTGGAGGGTTGTGAGGACGTTAGAATCTTCCACTTGTCACCTGAAACAACTCAAGCGTAAAATAGTAGAATAGAGTCAAGCCAAAGTCCTATCCTTCCCTAACATGGCAGTAGATCGAAATGAAATAGTAACCAACTAAAACCAAACTGTATAATTAATATAATAAGAGAAATAACACTAATATAATAAGAGAAATAACACCACACTAAAGAAATTAAAGTCACATGAGCAAAATTTAAAACTAATTAAAAGGAAATTCGAACGAATGAAAACAAAATATTCATACTAATATAATGCTCATGCTAAAGAGCTTATTCATCCAATCCTACTCAAATGTACAAGTGATGAAGTATGTTAGGTCATATAACCAATGCAACCAACAAATTAATTCATAATCATCAGGGATTTTACGTCGATGCTTGGTTGCTAAGAAAAATAGTGAAACATCAAACCTGAGATAAGTATACTAACCAACTCCATTCTTGTCTTCGATCACATTTGAGGGGGAATCTTCATCATGTGGAATAAAATTGAAGGAATGCCATGTTCACCTGTATTATTTTAAACATCTTCAATCATTAAAACAATATGGCTGATATAAATTTGTTTCCAATCTTAGGCGTAATACCACTTATCATTGTTGTTTGCAATGAATAAGCAAGGAATGTTTTGGTTTCGTCTCCAACTAGGACCTGCACAAAGAATGTTGTCCACTGGGGTTGCCCCTAATCACATGCATGACACCAATGATGAGACAACTAAATAAAATCCAAAATATATTAAATCTCACGACTTATGGTTAGCTGTTTTGGAAAAAGATATTGGAAGCTCCTAAAATATGTCTAAATTTGAGGATGTTATGGTTTGCCCACTATTGCAATGTTCATGTCCTTCATGTCAAATGGATCTTTGTATATCTGAGAATCACATGTCAAGGACATCCATTGCTAAAAGGTATATATTGTGTCAGAACCTGCGCATATGCTTGCTCTTATATGAGTTCACATGGCTGCTCGTACTCCATGGAAAAAAACTAGGTTCTTCATGAGGCCATGCATGACACCACATCCATGGCACCAATGATGAGACAACTTAGTAAAATCCAGAATATATTATATCTCATGACTTATGGTTAGCTGTTTTGGAAAACAGATATTGGAAGCTCCTAAAATATGTCTAAATTTGAGGATGTTATGGTTTGCCCACTATTGCAACATTCATGTCCTTCATGTCAAATGGATCTTTGTATATCTGAGAATCACATGTCAAGGACATCCATTGCTAAAAGGTATATCTTGTGTCAGAACTTGTGCATATGCCTGCTCTTATATGAGTTCACATCGCTGCTCATACTCCATGGAAAAACTAGGTTCTTCATGACGCCAAAATTTTGGAATTTGACATCTCTTTGTGTATGTGTCATATATAGGATCACTAGTGAAGAAAGAACATCTCAAATCCCATTTACATCTTGTTAACTTTGATGAATGAAGCAATACTTTACATTTGTTTGTCGTCATTGTTCAAAAACATCCTTGGTTATTGAATCCTCCTTTCTCCAATGTATCAGGTGGTGTGTCATTTAGGTCAATTGCTTGGAAAACAATGTAGGATGCAGAACTTGGAGGAGGGAGGGGAGGGGATTCTTGAATATCCTGACATCAAGATTTTGCTCACATTATTGTTCTTCAATTATTTGTTGATTCTTGATGAAGGAACCAGGAAGCGACCTCCTTAAATATTGGTTCACCTTTTTTGCATGGCTATGGAGCTCCCTAACAAATCTTCCCTCCAATTGCTGTGTAGTCTTACTTATTTCAAAAATATTTTATGTTTTGTCTTGTTACAACATAAATCAAGAAAAAAAATACAGGAAAAAGCAACCCACATGAAGGTTAGCAAAAGGAGTTCGTTTATTGCAATAGGTTCAACCTCGCTAGCGCTGGATAATGGAGGAAATATTCATCTCAGCAATATCCTGTTTGTTCTAGGTTTGCGCAAGAATTTAATTTCCATTTCATGTCTAGAAGATAAAGGTGACATAATTACTTTCATATATGGAAAGGTTGAAGTATGGGATAAAAACTCAAGCATAGAAGAAGCAAGGATGATTCGGATTCATGAAGGAAGACTTTACAGATTATTGAATCCCCTCGCTCAAGCCTTGGTTCACATTGAAGTTAGCCCATGTGAACTTTGGCATAGAAGATTTGGTCATCTTCACTACAAAATCGTACCAACCCTAAATTCAATGATGAATGACATCCCCAAACTAAAAGAAGATCATGAAGGAGTATGCAAAGGATGTGCATTAGGCAAAAACACCAAGAGACCATTTGGAAGCAATGCTTCAAGATCAAAATAAATTTTGGATCGCATTCATTCCGATGTTTGTGGTCCTATGACTCCAAAGTCTCTTGGAGGTCATATATACTATGTAACATTCATAAATGACGATTCAAGGAAAACTTGGGTTTATTTAATGAAATCCAAGGATGAAGTATTCATCAAATTTCAAGAATTCAACATTGAAGTAGAGAACCTTACAGAAAGGAGAATCAAGATTTTAAGGTCTAATAATGGAGGAGAATATACATCAAATAAGTTATAGCCTTCTTTAAGGAGTCTGGGATTAAGAAGGAGCTAATAGTCCCATATAATCCTGAAAAGAATGGAGTTGCAGAATGAAAGAATCAATCCATTGAAGAAAGTGTAAAATCAATGTTACATGATCAAGATTTGCTGAAATTTCTGTGGGGTGAAGCTACTAAGACAATTGTATACATACAAAATTAGAGTCCCCACATGTCACTAGGTAACATGACTCTCGAAGAAGCATTCACTGGGATGAAACCAAGCATGGACCATCTCCATATTTTTGGTTGTCCTATCTATATTCACATATTGAAGGACAAGAAAAAGAAATTGGATCCTTTAGTCATGAAGGGAACATTTGTTAGCTACAATAATTCTAAGGCCTATAAGATCTACACAAAAGGACATTGAATAGAAGTTAGTCGAGATGTGATATTTGATGAGAATATTGCATTGAAGAAATCAAAGGATCTCCCTATGGACTTTGATGATGAAGAACTTCCTATATTTGAAGAGGAAGGCACTAGGGAAGAAGAAGAATCAAATCACGAGGAAGGTCCCAGTGAACTCGTGCAACCTGTGGTCATCCCCGAAACTAGATAGAGACCTAACTGGTTGAAATCCACTCTATTAGATGTAGAGGGACATGGAGCCGCTAAAGGCACATTCAGGGAAAGTAAGAAGCCCAAAAGGTATTCAGGGTATGCAACATATATGACGAAGTTAATAGAAGCAGAGCCATCAACCGTTGAAGAAGCTGTCAATCATCAAGAGTGGAAGGATGCCATAAATGAAGAGTATCAATCAATAATAAAACATGGAGTTTGGGAGATCGTACCTAGGCTTGAAGACAAATCTGTGGTGATTTCCAAATCGCTCTACAAGATTAAACATGCGACATATGGAAGTCTTGATAAATATAAGGCAAGATTTGTGGCTAGGGGATTCTCTCAACAAGAAGTCATTGATTATGAAGAGACATTTGTTGCCACAACAAGGTATACAATTATACGGTCACTAGTTTCTTTGGGAACATCAATATGGTGGAATATTCGTCAAATGGATGTCAAGATGGTATTCCTGAATGGCACAATTGATGAAGAAGTCTATATAGTACTCCCTTGGGCTTTGAAGTCAAAGATAGAGAGGATTATGTTTGTAGGTTGAAGAAGGCATTATATGGCCTTAAGCAAGCACCAAGGGCATGGTTTGTAAGAATAGATGCATACCTACAAAGATTGGGCTTCTTAAAGAGTTTTGCTGATCCAAATCTCTATATCAAGGTTGTGAAGGATGAGCCCTTAATCATTCTTCTATATGTGAATGATCTTCTCTTGACAGGTGTAGAGGGTCGAATCCAAGAATGCAAGAAGCAACGAGCAACAAAATTTGATATGAAGGACCTTGGGCTGATGCACTAATATTTGGGACTGGAAGTCTGACAGGGACCTGATGAGATTTATCTAGGTCAAGGACCGTATGTGATGTTGAAGAGGTTTGACATGATGGATTGCAAACCTATGACAACCCCCATGATAACAAACTTGAAGAGGCTAAGGAGTTTCGAATCAAGCGAAATGGATCCGTTTAGGTATAGAAAATTGATTGGTTCACTGATGTACTTAGTGAATACTCGAATATACATATGTTTTGTAGTGAATATTCTTAGTCAGTTCCAAGTTGAGCCGAAGCATGGTCATTGAATAGAAGGCAAGCACATTTTGAGATACTTGCAAGGATCAATCCAATAATGCCTGAAATATGCTAGGAGGAATGATGTGGACTTGATTGGATATGCAAATTTTCACTGGGGAGGCAGTGAGCAGGATGGAAGAAGCACTGTAGGAGAATGTTTTAGTTTGGGATCCTCCATGGTCTCATGGATGAGACAAAGGCAAGAATCAATTGCTTTGAGTAATGATGAGGTTGAATACATTGCAACCTTTGAAGTAAGCAGAGAAGTTGTCTGGTTGAGGAAACTGTTGTCCGACTTGTTTGAAGGACCAAGGGACCCTACATTGATACATTGTGATAACACTAGCTGTATAAGGTTGTTTAAAGACCCAATCTTTCATGGAAAGAAAAAGTAAACAACAAGTATTACTACATTTGGAAGCTAGTACAAGATGGTGTGTTGCAGCATCAATATATCTCCACTGATGAACAAGTAGTTGATATATTGGCAAAATCTCTTCCTAATAAGAAGCTTGTGTATTTGAGGACAAGCTTGGTCTGGTTGATATATCCTCCCTAAATGAGAGGGAGAGATAGGCACATCATTCTTGTCTTCAATTGGGAAGAAAGAATGGAGGTTTCAACAAGCATTTGGCATTGTTAAATTTAGGTATGTTCTATGCTAAGAGCAATTTACTTCAATTTTTCATATTAGCCCAATGTCAATATTCAGATTAGCAACCACATCAGCATGATAATAAAGTGCAGATAGAACATAACATAAACAGTAGAAGACAAGCCAAGACAAGAGGACACAAGATGTGGCACCAGCCAGGGACAAACCCCAATGTGGGGTAATCCTTGATCAATTCTTCTTATATTCTTCAATAGTTCAGAAGAGAGAGATATTACAAGTATACAAAACTGATATTTATGACAATAGTAGAAAAGGGTCTTGACCAGAGAAGATAATGCTGGTCACACATAACATAATCTTCCTTTGAAGATCATTCATAAGGTATCAACAAGATGTACAACAAACTGAGCCAATCATGGTTAAACCTTGACCCAAAACATCTCCCATAACTATGATGTCTTCTCGCTGCACTAACTGTCACTGCTTCATGAAATAGGACACATTTGCTGCCATCATCATGATGACTAGTTGGGGCACCAAAGCACAATCCTCCAACAGTCATCAATATAGCCTAGGACAACTCCTTGGATATGCTGTTGATTTGGGCATATATATAAGCCCTCAAACACCTATACACAATCCTTGACTGTGGTGTTATGGCCTGCAGCGTAACACACAATCTTCCTGTAGCTTCCAGGCATCACAAATATGATCCTTGATCCTCCAATGATACCTCAACAGATCTGATCCTAAGCTCCCCTAACTCTGCCCTCCTAAACAACCTCACGGTCTTCCTGAAATGTTTCAGAACAACCTTATTTATCCATGCTGAATAGTCCTTGTTGTAGCTGTCATGCTGTTCCTTTAGGGCAAATTCAAGCCCAATTCATGGACTTGTCACCCTTAAACAGTTGCTGCACCCTCCAACAACCCTCCTTGCCTCAGCCTCCTCTAGTCGGTCATTCTGTCCTCTAAGCAAATCCCTGAAATAGCCCTCAAATGTCCACGCTATCCAATCCTCTCTTTGCTGTGGCTAGGGCTTCCTTTTTGCTGCAGTTAAGGGCTTCTTCTTCCTTTCCTCTTGCTGTGGATATGACCTCTCCTTGCTGCAGAATTAGGGCCTCCTTTTTGATAGCGAATTAGTGCCTTTTGACTGTGGATGGATGACCTTATATTAGGTCTCTCTAGACTGCAGATAGAGCTTTCTTTAGGCAACGTATAGGAGCGTCTTTACTGTGGCAACGTATAGGAGCGTCTTTACTGTGGCCAGATCTCCTCACAAGACAACTGTTAGGGCTTCTTAGATCTACGACCAGATCTCCTTCATGACTGCGTCTAGGGCTTCATGACTGCGGCTAAGCTTCATGACTGCGGCTAGGCTTCCTCTAGACAATGTATAGGAGCCTCCGTCAACTGTGGATATAGGGTTGCATCTAGACAGCGTATGGGGCTCTCCCTCTAGACCTCTCTTTCCACCA